>JAVTVY010036072.1:0-15865 GCA_036873755.1 Hanleya hanleyi | reverse complement strand
CCAGAGTTACCCATGTTGAAGTCACGTGGTGATCAGTGGAGCTCGAAATGAATTTATAGTCCTGAATTTATTAACCTCCTCAGTCCCCACCACCTCAGTAAACTGGTAGAATATTCTAGTCCCAAGCTACCGGAGTTGACAGGTCGGCTTAGAGTTGGCAAGAGGGCAAGTTCTTATAGTGATGGAAAATCCTGGATTTTCCAGGTCTGGAATGTCATGGAATTTTGTGTCTTTTCATGGAAATTTGATTAAAGTCATGGAAAACAGTCCAGTTGAACTTACATTTCCTGAATGCTGGCCTTGGTGGTTAGATTAACAGATTATTCTGTGTATTAATTTATCTGTATATCTTGCTATATCATTGCTTCTGATACAGGGTTCAGATCTTTCAGCGGTTAATCCTTTTTCATAAAAAAAAATTGTTTCAATAATATATGCCTGTGAATAGCTCATGGAAAAGTCATAGAATTTGTCCAAAAAAGGTCATTGAATTTCAGTCCTCAGAAGACATAAGAACCCTGAAGTGGGGCTCAGCACTCCGTTTCAACTTTTAACATCCTCAGTTCAGAAAGTAGATAGCTGACTTTTTAGGAAAATAATGACAAATTGGAATTTTCATACCCTTATTACAATTTTTGGCTTGCAGATACATGTACAATTTTATTGAGGTCAATAAAAGCGAAATTGTGACATATAATGGTACAGTACGTGAAAGAAATGAACTCAATAAAAATCAACCCGATCTTGTCCCGATCTTTTCACCGTGTTAACATCATGCTGTCCCGATTTTGACCTGGTCTTGTCCCGGTTGAAAAATCGGGACAACATCGGGACAGCATCATGACGTCCCGATCATGTCCCGATCTTGTCGCGATCTTGTCACAGTGTTGGTCCGATGTTGTCCCGATTATTTGTCCCGATTTTCTCACCCGCTGATTCTCTTCCCATTACTACAAAGTAACTTGGAAACCCTGGCACTAATATGTTGTACAATTGAGATTATTTTTCTGATCCTTAAATCTGATATGCTGGGGCCAAACAACATCCCGTACGGGCTGTGGCACTGGGTATATCATCCTACTGTGAGTGTGAGTAACGTTCACACCCGCGTGTCTACAACGCGTCAAAACGAACATAAATCTGCATGGTACATGTTTGGATATAGTGATCAAACATATTTTCATTTGTATTTCATTTCTTGGCACCTATCGACACAATTCGGTTATATTTCGTTCAAACTCCGTTCATCCTTTTGCGTTCATTCTCATAAATCATTTTCTCACATTCACGGAGAACAGTAGTTGAAAATGGCAACTTGTCACGGATTTCCAACTTCAAGAAAACAACGAAGATCGATCTTCATCATCCCCATATTCACAGAGATATATGTTTCTTCTTTCTATTACAATCAACTTTATATTAGATCTAAAAACATAATTTTATATGCTCTAAATTGAGGTAGGGATGAAATCTTTCGCGACGTCTGCACTGGAGTGCTCTCGCCAAGGTCCGCGCGAGAAGGTCACAGCAGGTCTTCAATTTCACATTCCGGTTTTCTCGTGCAAAAAGTGAATGCTTTATGCAAGAATTTCATCCATTCATGCTAGATCTGCATTCTATTTGCGTTTTACAATATGATCTGTTATGAACTTTTTATAGGATTGGGCGATATGAGAAAAGAAAAAGTTATTCAAAATTGTTTAATAATATTTTTTATCAGAATATTTATCTTATATATTCTTCTGTGCTATCGGTTAAATTATCTTGCATTCTTCTCGTTTGTTATCACATTAGTCCAGACAAATTTTTAGTATTATGTAAATATTTAGGAAGAATGGTCTAATAAGTTGTTTCTCTGTGATATCTTCCGTACATAAGCGACAGGTTTCCGCAACACAATTGTATTGAGGACGGAAAACATCTTTGGAATGTACCTTGTACGCCTCGATGAGAACGAATCTTTTTTTAGGACCATCCAGGATAATATTAATTAAGTATTTTATCAACTATTTTTTCTTTTGTTAGACCCACCCGATTACATTTCGATTTTTGATTAATTGAAATTGTAGTCCCCTTCCCATTCGGATTTCGCGGCCCATCAACTCAATGCTCTATTTAAATTTCACGGTACATTTCTTCGTTCATTTAAGATCTTTTGCAGCGCTAGATATTAAAATAAATAATTAAATAATAAATAACAATGAGAGAGCAGAGCGAGATATTTATAAATGGAAGTACTAAAGATATGTGGTATTTTATATTTTCTCATGTCTCGCAAAACGGGATTCATTTTTTTGTTAATTTGAGCTCTAGGCTTAATTTAAAGTGTTACTATTATTATATTGGTAATATACTCTAACTTCGTAATGGGGATTAGATCAGCATGTACCCCATGTGAAATGTTGTTCTTTTATTCCGTTGTTATGTATTGCGGGGGGGGGCTCTTAATTCTGAGTACAATAAAAATTTATACATTCGTCTCACAAACAAACAAAAGACGCCGACTATAACAGAATCTTGGGACAACAAGCCATGTAGTTGTTATAGTATTTTGAAAATCAATTCATCTGTAATCACAAATTCGGTAGACTATGGAAGTGGACAGTAGGTGCCGCACGGGTAGGAGTACGTGGTGCGGCTGTTTTCAGGGGCATAGCTCTGCAGGGTCAAAGTTCGCACATTTGGACCACGTGGTGCTTTTCGCCGCGGGAGTAGAGACGACCTGCTTCATATTTCTTTATCTATCTGAACAAATTACAATCAGTACAATTTCCTACGCTGTAAAACTTACCTTCACATACCTTATTGCTATCGTGTTCCTACGCGAGTGCCCCATTGTAAAACCTTACCACAGAACCAAAAGAAATAGTCCCTGTAATGCCCCAATGCCCATGCGCGAGTACCCAGAATCCTCTCTGTCTGACCATGTCACTTCCTTCTTTCCTCTACAATCGTAGCGGTCAGACGTAGTTCCATTGTGCTCCCGTAAAAGTTTCAAGATCTACATCTGTAATACCACGATATTCCTTACTCGTAACCTTGGATTACCTACGGAGATTTCCTGGGATATTACCTTGAGAGAGAAGAAGGAATATTACCAAATTCCTTTGGATTCGAGACCTACCTGGACTTCAAACAATCGTCAGGGAGTATTGTCGAATCAGAATAAAGATGGCGTCCGTGTTTTGTGTTCTATGTGGACGATCCAAACCCACGACGGATCCGCATTCAGCTTGTCCGCCGTGTAGAGGGATCTGGTGTGATATGCCAAGTGTGCAGAATGCGAGCTATGGGCCGACGATGTATTCCAAAGATATCTTGTCGGTTCATATGCCAGTGAAGTTTTGCCCCCGCCCGGCTTCGATTGTGCCGAGAGCTTGGTCGGCTCTCCGTCTCGCTCACCTGTGAACGAGCCGGACGAGTCTGCCTCTCTTGATATGTCCGTTACGCAGGATATGAGTGTAACTCCATCTAGTAATTTGCCGAATGTAGTCAGTATTTCTCCTCCTCCATGTACAAATTCTGTTTCAGGGGCCAAGATGGCGAACAAAGATGGCGGACGTCCCGTAGGTAAGTTACTGCACGGGGCGTCCTTGACCTTGACGGCCAACTTTGATCCGACATCTATGACGTCGCTTCCGACTGAGGGTCCCCTGTTTCGGATTGTCAATCCGGAGACTGTGACTTCCGTGGTCAAGGACTCGTCACTTCCGGAGAATCTGTCTTCATCTCGGCGCAGCTCGTCTACGTCTATACCAACTACGGAGATGTCAGCTGTTCCAGCGTCCGTAATATCACCTCGCCCAGTGCAGTCTACGGTGATTATTACACCCGTTTCCGGTTTTCCTGCGTCGGGTCATTCCCTACTGAATGTTCCCAGGCTGTCCAGGGCACCTTTACAGCAGCCTTTGTCAGCTCCCCTGCAGCTTGCTCAACCGGACCAGCGTCAGCGTGTGCCTGTGTCCAGTTATGACTTCCGGCCAACGGTAGCTCCGAGTTTCTCGGATGCTTATATGCAACCATCGACTTCATACCTTCCGGTATCGTCTTACCTTCCGGTATCATCGTATCACATCGGAACTTCCGCTCCTGTTTCTGCGCATGCTCCGATGTCGGCTACTTCATCCTACTATAGGACTGCCTCTGCGTATGATGTTCCTGCCTATCCATCTGGTTATGGGGTTCCGGGTCATTCATCGATGTATGACACGAGAGTGACGTCATCGATGAACAGACTTCCGGTTACGTCATCGATGTATAGCAGATCGGCTCCCTATGCTGCACCGCCGTACTCCCCGCTCCCTGTACGCAGTGTAGTGTATAGGCCTACTTCATACCCTTCTGTGGCTTCTGTAGTCCGACCTATTGATGTACCACGTCGTGTGTTTCCTACTGCACGTATTCCTACACATCCGACTTCCGGTACATCGGGTGCTCACTTCCGTTCTCCCTCTCCTAGGCCTGTCAGATATGCTATGCCATATCATGCACCTATACTGAGACGACAAGTGAGGGTTGCTCACCCACATTTGCCTAGATACCCAGCTAGGCCGGCGATGTCCCAGTATGCGGCTGCTTCCGGTTCTGCCTTACTTCCCCCTTCTGATAGGCAGTGTCCTCCAGCAACATCTATTCCTGCCAGCCTCTTCGATAGGTTTAATAGATTGTCTGCGGACTTCGCAGCCCTACAGCGTGACATGTTGATGCCTCCTCCACCATCTCCTACACCACTTCCGGTGCCCGAGTGGGCTGGCTATCAACCTCGCCCCGTATCATCAAGGAGGCCGACTTCCGGTTCCCATCCTCCGCTACCACTTGATCTCTCGCAGGCTAGTAGACCTACACCTCCCTCGTTTGTGCCCAGGTTTACCCCTGTGAATCCCGGGACAGTGAATAACGCTGAGACGGAAGCGGAAGAACGGACTTCCTTGTTCGATGCTGATCCGGACCTCGCTGCGTCCAGTTACTCTGATACACTGGCTCGCCTTTATGAGTTGTTTCCGGATATGACTCCTCCGCCAATTGTAGAATCCAGAAGGGTTACTGCGATGTCTGATCTCCGACAAGAGCCGTCACATCGCACATCACTTCCGCCTTCTAGAGCTGTTTTTGAATGTGCTGAACGCATGCGGGACGCCTTCTCACTTCCTAAGACCCGAGATGAGAGGCAACGACAACAGGAGTCTAGATCTCTTTTTAAGAAATCTACTGGTGTCTTCCCGCTGGAGCGACCCGTGTTCCGGTCGTATTCAGTACACGGCTCACCTTGGCATGATCGAGCAGCAGTCCAGGAACCGGAACTCGATCAGTTTCTTGGAGTCCCTCCGCCGAAGAAAGACATTCCTCTTTCTGTTCGTCAGATGTGTCTACTGGAGGACACTTCTAGACAGGAGGTAGCGATTACTTCCCATCTCGATTGGTTTCTTTACGCCATTCGTACGATTCTTAATCGCATACCCCAAACGTCACCGTCCGGTTACGTATCTGTCCCGGTGGATGACGTCAACCTGATGAAGGACTTCCTGACGGCAGCTGCGCGTGCAGACGCGGACTTGATGGCATCCTCAGTCTTCATGTCCGCTATGTTTGTATACTTAAGGCGTCTTGCACTGTTTTCGGCCCTGCCTACGTATACCCCGGCCAGTGTGAGATCGACCTTAAGGGAGCAGTCCCCCGCCTCAGGACTTCTGTTTGCCGGTGTACTACCTGAGCTGCAGAATGAAATGTCCGCTGCCAGGACCACACATTCTTACTTTGGTCCACAACAGAGGAAGCGATCGGCCCCCGAGGCCGCGACGTCGTCTTCCTCGGCCCCGAAGAAAGCTTCATCTTCAAGTTCTTCTTCCGGGGCTGGTGCCAAGAAGGATGTACCCTCCTCTTCGAAATCCGGCGGAGGTTCGAAGGGAGGGGGGAGCGGCCACTCTAAGCGTGGTGGCGGAAAAGGGAAGTCCGCCAAAGCTTCCAAGAAATGAGGACACGGGCCATGCAGATGTGCTTTCTGCATGGCGAGACCGCACGTTGCCGCTGTTCCCAATTCCACCAGATCCGGCGCTTCCGGTAGGCGGGAGACTTGTAAGGTTTTGGAGGAATTGGGAGGCAATCCAGGCGGATTCGTGGGTGTTGAACACCCTACATCATGGGTATCGGCTGGAGTTCGCCACAACTCCCCCGTTGACTACGTCACCCAGGGCGTCTCGAATTCCAGTGCGTCGGGAGCACCTGATGGAGATTCAGAGGTCCGTGGACAAGTTGGTAGTGAAGGGTGCAGCTATAGAACTTCCGCCAAACGATCTGTCCCCGGGCTTTTATTCTCCGGTGTTTCTGGTCCCCAAGAAGAACACCACCGAAATGCGTATGGTTATAAACCTGCGTCGGTTGAACAACGGACAACACGACAGTCCTCGCCTACATAAACAAGCAGGGGGGGACTCACTCTCCCCAACTGCTGGATCAAGCACAGAAATTCTTCAGCCTGTGTTGGGACAACGGAATTTCTGTGCGAGCTCGCCACATTCCCGGTCATCTGAACGTCTTAGCCGACGCACTGTCCAGACCGAATCAGATAATAGCGACCGAATGGCAGCTCCACGAAGACATCCTAGCCCAGATGTCTCGGATATGGGAGACGCCGAACGTAAATCTGTTCGCCACCCGTTGGAACCATCTACTGCCGGCCTATGTGTCTCCCGTTCCGGATCCAGCAGCCCTAGCAGTCGACGCCCTGTCTTTGGACTGGTCCGACATGATTGCGTACGCCTACCCGCCGCCAGCAATCTTGTCACAAGTCCTCCGGAAGATCCAAGCACAGCCGTGCGTGGTCTACCTTGTGGCTCCGTGGTGGCCCACTCGCCCTTGGTTTCCAGACCTGATGGATCTTCTCATAGACGTACCTCGTCGGCTGCCGCTTTGGTGGAACCTGCTTCGTCAGCCGAGATCCAGCCTGTATCACTCGAATCCCGGTCTATTTCAACTGACCGCGTTCAAGTGCTCCAGCATCAGCTCGTTGAGGCTGGATTTTCTGTCGAAGCGTCCGAAAGGATGGTCCGGTCCACCAGAGCATCAACGACTGCGGTGTACCAGAACAAGTGGAAGTCCTTCGCTACCTGGTGTTTTGGACGTGGAATTGTTCCAACCTCTGCCACTGTTCACCAGGTAGCAGACTTCCTTTTGCATCTGTTCCATGACAGGCAACTTGTTCCGGCCACGGTCGACGGCTATCGGTCCGCTATCTCCAGGGTACTTCAATTGACCACAGGAGTCAACCCATCACTCGACGTCAACCTTTCTGCCCTTCTTCGTTCCTTTCGGGTGGAGAGGCCTACTCCGACGCCGCAGCTTCCTAAATGGGATTTGGCTCTGGTTCTGAGACGGCTCTCTGAGCCGCCCTTCGAACCCATCGGCACCTGTGAGTTGAAGTTTCTATCTTACAAGACCGTATTTCTGATTGCCTTTGCCTCTGCCGCCCGCGTATCAGAAATCCATGCCTTGGACTTCAGGTCTTTGAGATACAACCCTAAGTGGACCTGGGTGGCGTTATCTACTCTCCCGGATTTTGTTGCGAAGAACCAGTCCCTCTACGACAATCTTCCGAGAGAGTTCGTCATCCCGGCTCTGTCCAACATCCTGTCCGCGGCTGTTGACGATGACAGAGTCTTGTGCCCCGTCAGAGCTCTCTCCTGTTACCTGGCACGTGTGGAGCATATGAGAGCTGGGCGGGTGCGTCTTTTCATCCCGTTTGGACCCTCTTCCAAGCAGGAGATATCTAAAAATACTATATCTTCCTGGCTTGCCAAGACTATTCGTTTTGCGTACACGGACGTACCACCTGAGGTTATCTCCTTGTCCAAGGTCTCCGCCCATGAGGTCAGGGCCATGGCGGCATCCTGGCCTCTATGGACCAATAGATCCGTGTCCGACATAATGAGGGCCTGCTACTGGAGGAGTAATGTTACCTTCGTCTCACACTACCTCCGGGATCTGACGCTCCAACGACGGGACATCTTCTCACTGGGACCCCTGGTGGCTGCCCAGTCAGTTGCGGACCCGTCTATGCACTAGACCTCCTAGTGATTTTACCATTTTTTAAAATCTGGTAAGTGTCTGCTCTCCCCAAATTTTCAAAAAAAGGGGGGGGGGCGCGAGGTTTTGATCTAGTGCTTGTCAGCCATTCACTAGGCCCGCTTATATGTATATATTAGGGCTGGGTGATGATATCGATGGCCATACCGTCATGTTATATGTCTTTATGGCACTCGATTATCTCGCTGACTCCTGTATTGCCTTGCGGCCTATGCTTGAGAACTTTTCTGTTTGACCACTATTTCCCTCCTCCTGCTATGATATTCTAGCAATAAGGTATGTGAAGGTAAGTTTTACAGCGTAGGAAATATGAAAAATTTGAAAATCAATTTTCCTATTTCTAAGCTAAAACTTACCTTCACATACTGTGATGGCCCTCCCAGCCTCCCCGCTAATGGGTTATTCACACTGCGATTGAATAGGAAAGAAGGAAGTGACGTGGTCAGACAGAGAGGATTCTGGGTACTCGCGCATGGGCATTGGGGCATTACAGGGACTATTTCTTTTGGTTCTGTGGTAAGGTTTTACAATGGGGCAATCGCGTAGGAACACGATAGCAATAAGGTATGTGAAGGTAAGTTTTAGCTTAGAAATAGGAAAATTGATTTTCAAATTTTTCATTTTTGTAAACATTTAACTATACGGGTTTCCGAGCCATTCTGTCAGTCATCCAACTTTATTCACAGGCAAACATGTACGGACGATTAAAGTTTAACGGCAGCAGCGGGCAGTCCACTGGCTCTACGGTAGTCCAAACTTCGTTCACTCCGTTCGGTTCATTTCGTTTCGGTTATTTCGTTTCGGTCAAACTCCGTTCATATTCTGGTCATAATTCGTTCAAACTTCGTTCCGGTTTAAAATTTTTGCGGTCATATTTTAATAACCGAACCGAAACGAACCAAAGGAGTGTAAACATTAACGCAATTGCCTCTGTATTCACATGTCACGTAAACGATTGTAATTTGGAGATAACAACATGACGTCCCGATGTCGTCCCGATGCTGTCCCGAAGTCGTCCCAATGCTGTCCCGATGTTGTCCCGATGTCGTCCTTGTAACAAGACCGGGACAAAACCGGGACAAGATCAGGACAAGAATCGGGTTATCATCATGTTAACATGGTGACAGAATCGGGTTGTCATGATGTTAACATCATGTCATCCCAGTATTGAGTTCATTTCTTTCACGTACTGTATGATAATTAATGGTATCATTATATTCCGGGTATTCATGCTACAAGAAATATTGGAAGAAATGTTATCTATTTTGAACAGGTGGATAGACTGAGCAGAGAACATGAAACAGAGGCAAGGGACCTGGCACAAAGAGTGGATCAACTTGAAGAAGAGTTAGAAAGTACCAAGACATCCTACACAGATAAAATATTCAATTTGAGGCAGGAATTACAAATTCTGACTGATCAGAGTCAGGCGAACAGGTCGGAGCTGGAGCAGACGATACAGTAAGGTTATGATTGGCTGAATAAATAATGATGTTCAGTCCATCACATGTAACCTACTTTGTGTACTGTGTATCAGATCTCCCAGATTTTTGAGCCAAAGCTAAGATTAGACTTATTATACTGTGCAGATACAGAAACTTGTAGATTTAAAACAAAGCAGCTCTTTGATTGGCAGAATCGAGCTCTGGCCAATGAAAAGATGGTTTTGTGGCAAGGGAGATAATCAATCTGATTACCTGATGTGAGCTGACACAGCTGCAGTATTAAAGCACTCTAATTATTAAATCTCAGAAAATTTTCCCACCCAAAGTATTAGTGATCAAATTCATTGGAATAGGAAGTTGATATGACACAGAAACAGTTAATACAGCAATCCCAATAATACTTCAATCATAGGAGTGAATTTCTCACTATAGGAAGTTGACAAAATGGTCCAAAATCATGAAGATCATCCATCATTTCTGTGATATATTTCAGTTATTTTAGTGAGTGATAATATTTATTAGAACTGCCGATTGAATTTTGCCTGCAAAATTGGTCGTGATTGATTTTTGACAAGAGGTATTGAATAATTAGATGGATTGCCGTAGAGTGAATGAATTATTACAGCATTTACCATCTAAACAAGAAGGCTGATACTGTGGGATTGAGATATAGGATTTTTACCCCTCGGCCAAAATTTGGCCGAAGGGTATTGTCGTCGTCATGTACGTCCGTCCGTCTGTCTGTCCGTCACACCTTTCTCGTTACCAACATATCTTTAGAACGACTTACCCTAGGCACACCAAACTTGCAGTGCACTTCCATATGCTCGTGACCCAGAACCCTATTGAATCTGGACTCGATTGGTTGGAAACTTTGGCGGCCATATTTAATTTATGCGAAACCATCACAGCTTTCTCGTTACCAAGATATCTTTAGAACGACTTAACCCTAGGCACACCAAACTTGCACTGCACATCCATATGCTCATGACCCAGAACCCTGTTGAATCTGGACCCGATTGGTTGGAAACTTTGGCGGCCTTATTTAATTTATGCGAAACCATTAATCTTGTGTATCTCAGGTACCATTTCACTGTTCTGTGTGAAACTTGGTATAGATCATCGATGCATCAAGAAACTTCAAAGGAATGACCAAACCAGTTTCCCTGATTCGGTGGAAACCTTGGCGGCCATCTTTAATTTATGCAAAATCTTTAATGATATATATCTCTGATACCATTCAAGTGTTCTATACGAAACTTGATATACAGCATCGATGTATCAAGAGACCTGCAATGTATAACCACATCAGTTCTTCTGAGTGGCGGGAAGAATGGGCGGCCATCTTTAATTTATGCGAAATCATTAATGACGCTATCTCTGCTACCGTTCAAGTGCTCGATGTAAAATTTGGTATACATCATCGATGCGTCAATAAACTTACGATAAATGACAGTTCTGGTGTTTCTGATTGGGCGGAAACCCTGGTGGCCATCTTTAATTTATGCAAAATCTTTAATGATGTATATTTTTGATGCCATTTCAGTTTTCTATACGAAGTTTGGTATACAGCATCGATGTATCACAAGACTTGCAATGAATAACCACATCAGTTCCTCTGAGTGGTGGAAAGGATGGGCGGCCATCTTTAATTTATACGAAATCATCAATGATCTCTATCTCTGATACCGTTCAAGTGCTCGATGTAAAATTTGGTATACATCATCGATGCATCAATAGACTTATGATAAATGACAGTTCTGTTTTTTTCTGATTGGGCGGAAACCTTGGTGGCCATCTTTAATCTATGCAAAATCTTTAATGATGTTTTTCTTTGATACCATTTTAGTGTTCTATATGAAACTTGGTATACAGCATCGATGTATCAAGAGACTTGCAATGAATATAACCACATCAGTTCCTCTGAGTGGCGGGAAGGATGGGCGGCCATCTTTAATTTATGCAAAATCATTAACGATCTCTATCTCTGTCCTTGATGCATCAAGAGACTTATGTAATGAATACCAGTTTCTCTGATTGGACGGAAACCTTAGAGGCCATTTCTAATTGCAAAATTTTCCAGAATCTGTATATTTGTCACTTGACTGCTTGGTGTTCCTGAAATCTTGGTTCATATTGAATACATTATGAATGGCTGGCGCCCAGAGCTGAGAGGTTTTCAGATGCGCAGCTTCGTATTTATGTTGCCTTGGTTTATTTGTGCTAAAGACTTCCAGATTATTAATACTTTTATTTTAAATTTGCTTGCAGAACGAAGGACTCGACTATAGACAATCTACAGATTCAGGTCACCAAGCTGAAAAAATATGTTGGCGAGTCCGAAATAGGACCTACTCCTGTTGAAGTTTGGAAAAAAGAGAAAACAGCTTTTGAGAGAAAACTAAATGTTAGTCCAAATATTTTTACCCCTCGGCCAAAATTTGGCCGAAGGGTATTGTCGCCGTCATGTACGTCTGTCCGTCCGTCCGTCTGTCCGTCACACCTTTCTCGTTACCAAGATATCTTCAGAACGACTTACCCTAGGCACACCAAACTTGCAGTGCACATCCGTATGCTTGTGACCCAGAACCCTATTGAATCTGGACCTGATTGGTTAGAAACTTTGGCGGCCATCTTTAATTTATGCGAAACCATCACAGCTTTCTTGTTACCAAGATATCTTTAGAACGACTTACCCTAGGCACCCCAAACTTGCACTGCACATCCATATGCTCATGACCCAGAACCCTATTGAATCTGGACCTGATTGGTTCGAAACTTTGGCGGCCATATTTAATTTATGCGAAATCATTAATCTTGTGTATCTTAGGTACCATTTCTCTGTTCAGTGTGAAACTTGGTATAGATCATCGATGCATCAAGAAACTTCAAAGGAATGACCAAACCAGTTTCCCTGATTCGGTGAAAACCTTGGCGGCCATCTTTAATTTATGCAAAATCTTCAATGATATATATCTCTGATACCATTCAAGTGTTCTATACGAAACTTGGTATACAGCATCGATGTATCAAGAGATCTGCAATGTATAGCCACATCAGTTCCTCTGAGTGGCGGGAAGGATGGGCGGCCATCTTTAATTTATGCAAAATCATTAATGATCTCTATCTCTGATACTGTCCGAGTGCTCGATGTAAAATTTGGTATATATCATCGAAGCATCAATAGACTTACGATAAATGACAGTTCTGGCGTTTCTGATTGGGCGGAACCTTGGCGGCCATCTTTAATTTATGCAAAATCTTCAATGATATATATCTTTGATACCATTTCAGTGTTCTATATGAAACTTGGTATCCAGCATCGATGTATCAAGAGACTTGCAATGAATAACCACATCGGTTCCTCTGAGTGGCGGGAAGGATGGGCGGCCATCTTTAATTTATGCGAAATCATTAATGATCTATATCTCTGATACGGTTCAAGTGCTCAATGTAAAATTTGGTATACATCATCGATGTATCAATAGACAGTTCTGGTTTTTCTGCTTGGGCGGAAACCTTGGTGGCCATCTTTAATTTATGCAAAATCTTTAATGATGTTTATCTTTGATACCATTTCAGTGTTCTATATGAAACTTGGTATACAGAATCTATGTATCAAGAGACTTGCAATGAATAACCACATCAGTTTCTCTGAGTGGTGGGAAGGATGGGCGGCCATCTTTAATTTATGCGAAATCATTAGGGATCTCTATCTCAGATAATTTTCAAATGTTCGATGTAAAATTTGGTATACATCGTCGATGCATCAACAGACTTATGTAATGAATACCGGTTTCTCTGATTGGACGGAAACGTTTGAGGCCATTTCTAATGGCAAAATTTTTCATAATCTGTATATTTGTTACTTGACTGCTTGGTGTTCCTGAAGTCTTGTTTTAAATTGAATACATTATGAATGGCTGGCGCCCAGAGCCGAGGGGTTTTCAGATGCGCAGCTTCGTATTTAACATTCTTTATTTACATTTGAGTGGCACACTTTTATAAAATTTTGATCATTATTCTAAGGAGGAAACATAAGCATGGTTTAATATCACGAGTTGAAGCATTTCAATGTAATCAGTAAATGCCAATGTTTTATGTTAACAATTTCAATAGTTTCGCACAGCAACTAGTGCTGTAACGTTTGATGATCCCTGTACATTAATATGAGAAAATGGATATTTATATTTGTACAAATCATAAGTCTAGCGGATGTTGTTTACATGAAATGATTTACCGCTGTATTTTTTAACAGGCTCTTGAGAATGAGAAAGAGAGTTTACAGTCGACCATACAGCTACTGAACATACGTCTGTCATCCATGAATGAAATCCTATCTCTGCAAGAAACAGAATTGTCCAAGGTATGAACATGACCAACCATTTGTTTTATTTTTTTAATAAGCATATAGAAGTTGGTACAAATAACGCAAGACTATGTTATGGATAACAACTTAGCAATAAAACAAAAGTTGTTATCCATAATATAGGGCTGTGTTATGATACACTACGTACTGTACATGAAGCACCGAGACGCTATCTCTCCGCTAAATAGATTCTACATCTGGTACAGACATTGGTCTTAACTCTTGATGCAATCTGACATTAATATTTAGCAGTGGTGCTACAGTCAGGTCTTTGAGAATGCAATGGACTTCTGAATTGTAATAAAAAAAGTTTGCCGTGTCAATTTCTAATAAAATGTGACAAAAAAATTTAATACATGTTCACCTATATGTAGTAGGCCTACTGTATTTGTACTGAATGTGTTTTGTATCTTTCACATTCATCTTGTGCTGATACAATCAAACATGTTTAATCTGTATTTATTTCAGGCTAAAACAGAATCTTTAGATAAGAATAAGCTGGAAAATACACTTCTCACAAGGTAGGTCATGTGATTACCATGTGTATTACTGTCTCAAAGAAACGTAGAAACTGGTATCAAAGAAACAGGTCAAAACCTACGTACAGACACAAGGTTCGCACAGTCCTGGAATGTCCTTAAATGTCCTGGAAAAATAAAAGTATGCTTTCCAGTACTGGAAAGTCCTGGAAAAATAGTATGTGTCCTTGAAAGTCCTGGAAAATCAATAGAATTACTGTGCTGCGAATCATCCATCGGCAAATGCTCACTCCAACGATCGGTCATCGCTGTCGGGGGATTCCCCAGTTCACTGACGCGCCAATTCATTCATAAACTTTCGTAGTAAATATAGTAAACTTCTCGGCCAATCAAATATCGAATTGAGACATCCGTCACTGAGCTCCCATGGTGACGAATATTCACGGAAACCTCCGATCATTAATCTGAGAGAGAAATGTAAAGAATGACATCATGTCACGCCTTTGTCATTGTAATTCTTCGTGGCTGAGTCATCCGGACTGCCGGGACTGCATGGCGCCTCAAGGAGTCTTTGCACAGAGCGAAGTGCAGGCTTTGCCAAAACACGTTTGATGTTGGAAATATGGGGGAAAGTTCCGTGAAAGGTCACGCGAAAGGTGCAAAGCATGAATCCTGCTATCAGCGTGAGCGATAAAATATGCGGATTAATCGGACTATCACATCTTTCTTTGGCTCTTCCACGGCCGATTCAGGCATAATATCGTTGTAAGATTTAATTTGTATGATTATTTACCCATCCGTTGTCCTTCAGATTAGAATCTCTATCTCTGAATGAGTTGTTCGTTTTATTGACAAATATTTCAAGCCGAAAACGGAGCCATATTCCACGTGTATTTCATACTTCCTGGTGACAACAGGGGAGATAATCAAGGGTAGATAACCTCTATACATTGCGTTGAGAGAAAATACATTTGACTGAAAATAACTGGAGACACTTTGTCCTGGAAAACAGCAATTTTGTCCTGGAAATGTCCTGGAAATGTCCTGGAATTTTGATCTTTCCCAGCTGTGCGAACCCTGAGACATTTACATAGCAGTACGCTACAAAGGAATCTTTGTTAATATACAGATATTAGCTTTCTGGCATATCTGGTATTTTGGAAGAATTGTTTGAAGTGAAATTGCTTTCTATGGCGATAGTGGTATAATTTTAACTAAAGATTCTTTTGGTCACTATGTGGCTGATATTCTGCTAATTACGACGACGATGATTCAAACTCATTCAGTGAAAATCTCTTGAATATGTGAAATGATCTTTATCAGGTGATTCTTGAACTTATCCTCAACTTGTATTTTATTCATATGCAGATGGTTATCAACCTGTTTTTGTTGATTTCTGCATTTTATTTTAAGAAATGTTTTATTTACGTTATGTTTTATTTATGTTACAGAAGGATATGATTATGAAGTCAGGGGTTTTTCTAGCCGTTTTT
>JAVTVY010036071.1:0-17319 GCA_036873755.1 Hanleya hanleyi | reverse complement strand
AGGGCTTCTTTCACAGTATAAGGCCCTCCCCACCGGTCTCGTAGTTTGCGGATCTCCCCACGCTTAGTGGCGGAAATATACAGGTAAACCTGATCACCAGGCTTGTATTTGTGAGGGAAAGCTCTCGTATCGTAGATACGTTTCTGCCGCCTCAAGCTCTTCCCCGTAGTCTCTCGGGCAAACTCGTGTATCTCGGCCATCTCATCCCGGAGATCTTCGACCCACTGTGTCGGCTCTACCTGCTGTTTCGGAGGTGCTCCCAAAGTCAGGTGCGACGGCAAGGCGATTTCCCTCCCAAACACCATCATGTTTGGGGAATATCCCGTTGTCTTATGCACGGTGGCACGGTATGACATCAGCACCAATGGGATGTGAAGATCCCAGTCGTCCGGGTGACGGTCAATGCTGGCATGCAACATCTGGGCTAAGGTCCGGTTAAACCGTTCAATCATGCCGTTCGACTGGGGGTTGATAGGGTGTAGTCCTCGTTTTCCTCATCCCGAGTATGCGGCACATCCCCCGGAATACTCTGCTTTCAAACTGACGTCCCTGGTCAGAGTGGATTGCCATTGGTACGCCAAATCGGGTCACGAAGTGGTCTACGACAGCTTGGGCAACCGTCGTGGCTTCCTGATTGGGTAAGGCCACATCTTCCACCCAACAGGTGAAATAGTCTCCAATGACGACTACGTATTGGTTTCCCCGACAGGTTTCTGCCAATGGCCCGAGAATATCAACAGCTGCTCTGTCTCCTGGACTTCCGGTCATCTGACCGCGATGAGGACCTCTGGGCTTCCGTCCCGCCAACTTCCTGCGGTTACACACGTCGCAACTCCGGCACCATTGCCGAACATCGGTCTGTAGACCAGGCCACATGTAAGCCTGTCTCACTTTTGCCAAGATTTTCTTCACCCCAAGGTGACCACCGGTTACACTGTCATGACACTCTTTCAAAACTTCATCTGAGGGAGCGAGGGACCACCAGAAGCCGTCGTTTCACTTCTCCCCGAGCATTCGCCCATCTCCGCACAAGCAAGGATCCACTCATCTCCAGTAGATCGAAGGCACCCCACAGGGTTTTAGTTACTGGCCCATATTGACTGATGTCCTCTCTGGCCGGTCGACTGTCTTTCTTTACCCACTCTATAACAGGCTGCAAGTCCGGGTCCGCGGCCTGAGCTTGACTGAAGTCTGCAGTCGGCGGTACTATCTCCGTAACACGGGCAGCTTCCTGGACCTCGGAACCTGATCGTCCACACTGCTACACGGGATTCGACTCATGGCGTCAGCATTTCCGTGCTTCCGTCCAGGTCGATGCTGGATTTCAAAGTCGTAGACTCCGAGGGCCTGTATCCAGCGAGCCAACTGTCCCTCCGGTTCTTTAAACCGCATTAACCACCTCAGGGACCCATGGAGACAGGCGTCGGCCACTCTCGTACAGCCCGAATCTTTTCTGGATCGGTACCAATCCCGTCTTGTGTCACTATATGACCAAGGTAGAGGAATTGTCGTTTCCCGATGACACATTTCGAGGGTTTCAATTTAAGGCCGTGTTGTTGCAGTCTCTGGAAGACTTCCTCCAGTCGTTGGATCATCTCCTCGAAGGTACGTCCAAAAACTATTATGTCGTCGAGATACACCAAGCACGTCTCGTAATGGAGGCCTGCCAAAACTGCCTCCATTAATCGCTCAAAGGTTCCTGGAGCATTGCAAAGCCCGAATGGCATGGCCCGAAATTGGTACAGGCCCCCCGTCGAGTGGCAAAGGCGGTTTTACATCTGTCTTCCGGGAACACCTCGACCTGCCAGTACCCTGACATTTGGTCGACCGTACTCCACCAGCAGGCACCAGACAGAGAATCCAGGGACTCGTCGATTCTCGGCAGGGGATAGGCATCTTTCTCAGTCACTTTGTTGAAGGCCCGGTAATCGACACAGAATCGCATTTTCCCATCCTTCTTCCTTACTAGGACGACCGGTGCAGACCAAGGCCCATTGGATGGCTCGATGACTCCCCGCTCCAGCATGTCTTCGACCTGGTCGTCTATTATTTCACGAGCATGAAGGGGTGGACGTCGTGGAGGAATCCGGATCGGGGGCGCATTCCTTGTCTTGATGTGATGTTGCACCATCGTTGTTCGCCCCAAATCACTGTCGTTTTTACTACCATTCTTATGAGCGGGTGTAACATGCGCTAATTTCCAGCTATCCTGAAATTTACCTGCTTCTAATGAATTGTTAAAAAGTTTTATTAATGGTTCTGTTAGTTCATTCGCTGCCAATTTCAATATTTTATTATTTATGTTGTCCAGACCACTTGCTTTACTTATATCTAGATTGTCTGAGATATACATGACATGATCTTCGCCGATAATAATTTTGTCTAAGGGACGGTATCCAACCATCGTTTGCTGTTGAGACGTTTTAAACGATGAAAAAACACTTTCAGCTACTACACCCATCGTTTGCACCATCGTTTTTTTGTGTAGCAAACGATCAAAAAAACCATCACCGAAGACTGCCGAAGGTGCCGCTGTCGTTCGGAAGAAAACGTCGTCGTTTGGAAGAAAACGATTGTCGGCTGACAAAAGACGATCGCACGTGTTAAGCTGCGCATAAATACACACTGGGTGAACAGGCCGTGCCTTAGCTCTCAACTGTGCACATGTGTAACAAAATATAGCGCTATCAGCGAATGTGAAAACGGGTTTAATACAGGGGAAATAAATTACACTTTAATCGCCTTCCGCGTTTGTTTTAAAGGTTTGATTACGGGAAGTCGCTGTATGTGTGCACAATTTTTCTATGAAAATGACAACCATCTAGCTGTGATAATGAAAGTATCACGTACGCAAATAAAACTAAATGGTTCAATAAAACCCTCCCCATGTACGCACGGTGTAAACATTTTCTTTGAATAGGCCGGAAAAGGTAATCAACAGATAACTCTGCCGATATCTTACTGATCTGAATTCTGTTCAGTTACTATTTAACTTAAAGAAATACCCGTTTCAGAAATATTTAGGTTGATAAATATTTCCTTGTTATTCAGGGCGATACGGAAGTCTATTAGGGAAAAATGGTGTCGATTCGCCTGGAAATTTTCGCGATAATGCCGACACTAGGTTTTGATCACTTTCTTTGAAAACGCAAGGATACAATAGAAATCTAAACAAATATTTTTCATCGCGAGTATTATGGGACCATGAAACTATTATATGATTTTTGTATCTTCAGCGGTTTTCTTGTAATGTTTACCGGAAAACGTGTAACTCGATTTGCGGAGAATTCCGCTGAAATTCGCCCAATTTAGAGCACGTTTTAATACCTCACTGGCAAATCGTGTTACACTTTTCCCAATAAATATAACATGAAAAGAGCTGAAGAGACAGAAATGATATTTATATTTTCATGATCCTATAATACTCGAGATAAAAAATGTATTTAAATATTTTATTTTATGAATGCGTTTTCAAGGAAATTGATAAAAAAAAACTAATGTGGGTATATCGCCGAAAATTCTCGGCAAATCGACTCTATGTTTTACGTTAAATAAACCAAAAAATGGAAAGGTTTCTTATGTTATTTGGCCTGTGTACTGTATTGCAGTCCATAGGGAAAATCATGTGTCATCAACACGTACATTTAGCTTTAATATTTTAGAAATATCGCAATTTATTCTACGTGTCTGTCTGAAAAAAAAACCCAGCTTGTGTACGGTCAAGGAGCACACGCTTACACGCACGTGACCTTCCATTTCGACTGCCGTATAGAAAAGTCGACACAGGACTGCTCCCGCATGGCGGGAAAATAAAGAGCGATGTAGAACACCTGTCTGTCGAAACGTTCATGGCGATATACCAGATCAGAGAGGAACACGCTATATTCACGATCCTTCAATTCACAAGTCGAATACATTATAATTATCCAGAATGTTTCTAGAGCTATACTTTGGTTGGTGCCATGAAAAAGAATTTTCACGGGAGAATATTTGGTGACCCTGATAAGGGATTTTGAACATCGCTACTTGAGAGAAAGTGGAGGTGTGAATTTCCATTGAGTCTTCGTTCAAGCATTTTTAATGTTTTAGATTGAAGTGAATTTCTCGGCAATGCGCTGAGACAGATGTATTTTTTGACAACCAATCGTTTATTTGAGACTTTGATTATATTTGATTATCGGTGTTTTATTTATTATGGTCAACTGAACTGAACTGAACTGGTCAACAGCATTCTACATTGCAGGTTTGTTTGCTGCATGGACATATTGAAACTAGAGGAATGACCGCCTTTTCTCCGGATAATATTATTCGTATATGCACATATTTCTTCGTTATGTTTATATTTTGTTGTAAGATTCTAACCAATAAACATATGATCGTGCAAGAAAGTCCCATATCCCTATCCAGCAGGATTAGACGTGGAAGAAACTAATTTCCGGTGAGCATATAGGTAAGAATCCTGCTTGATTAGTAAACAATATTGCCAAGCTGTCAATTTATTGTCTAGCCATAATAATAGTAAAGTGATCAACTTTTTCGTCTGTTCTATTGGTCTATACACAGCTTGACTTTCGAGCCACGAAGGACGCAAGAGTTACTTCCGGAGGCAGCATCCACGGGACATCCATGGGCATTTGCTTTATTACTACCATAATTCAAATAAATGGACGTTCACGGGAAGTATCGCTGAAGGAATTGTTTATTTCAAAGACATTATTAAATAAAAGGCAACAAGTGTCTTTGATTTTATACTTTTTGTTTATTCACAGTTGCACATTTCCGGGACAGTTGCAATTGATCACTCCGGGCTCTAAATAAGCCATGCAGTTTTGTTCCATGAAAAATATATTTAAGTGCATTTCTTTTCATTTCCCTTTTTATGCGCATGAAGCACACTGGCCGTATATGAGAATACGTTTTTAGTATTCATTTTTGGTTTACATTTATATATGTTATGATTTACTTTCCCTATATTTCCAGTAGCATTTCGCGCATAACATATTGAAAATATAATTTCTGTGAAGGTATTTCCGCGGTGCCTCTGGCAAGAAGATTACAACAGATATGGTTTTAGAGCCACATCCCATACGAAATTAGCGCCCCATCAACTCAATGTTTTATTTAAATTTTACGCTACATTTCTTTAGTTCATGCAAGATCTGTACAAACGCTAGATTTTAGAATAAATGAATAACAAAGAGAGATCAACAAATATGCGCTATGAAGAGTAATAAATGACATGTGAGAAATTGAGGAATTAACACGGTGGGATACAACCCATAGCAAATTAAGAAGTAATAAACAATGGTTATTTTGATTACCCACTCGAAGCCCAACGGAAAAACAAGACTATCGCAGTGTTTCTTGTTAATTACATTCACGATCTCTCATAACTGAATCGACGATACCAGGTGACAAAATAAGTATCTCTCTGTATGAAAATGCCATGCGGCGTTGCTCTAAAAGTTGTAAATGTACAACCACGGGTATCCGACTTCTATCGAAATTACAAAACTTCAGATGAATAGAGTACTCATCACGTACAGATATTTGCAGATGTAACTTCAAAAGCTTACCAAACAAGGCGCGCTTCAAAAGCGCAAATTAAACAAAAACAAAATTATGAGTTACACCATTACAAAACCATTATCTATGGTGAATGTCTTGTCTTGTAAATTTCTGCGTTTACGCATCGTCCTGAAAGGGAAAAAATATACGCATTAGATTCTAATGTTTCACTCGACATTTATCTGTAATCAAACGTGATAATAACTGTTAAAGTAAAACTATGATCATCGCATTCCATAAAATTACAAATATTGTCCATAAAACAAATAAACGACTACCAGGTGTTAATTTTTGTTGACAAATTTTTCAATCATACAGACCTAATTCCAAACACTTTCAGATCATATTTTTCAAAATTATCTGTTGTCGACAGGTACCCAACTAGACAGGCTAAATTAAATTTATATCGCGACTTTTACTACTCTGATTTATCTTTTTATAGTACTAAAATAAAGGGTCCTAAAATATGGAACAATTTACCCTCTCAGTTAAAATCTCACGTTTCGCTCTCATTATTCAAATCGAGGATATAATCGTATTTATTACTGGAACATAATTAGACATCTATTCTGTTCGCCGTCTGTGGAAGCTGGAAATTAAATTTGTGTTTTTGTCTCACTATGATAGAGTTTACCGCATATTATCATCTTTGTAAATATAATAATTATTTTGCGATAAAACAAACCCCTCGGGGTTTTCATCCCGCCACTATTATATTTTGTTTACTAAACATTATTGTTATGCATGGTGAAATAAAAATCAAATCAAATCAAATGGTAATCTAGGACTGACTTTTTTGAAAGCCGCATTCCAAAATGCGCAAAGCCCGTATTCTGCAAAATACATAAGATTCAAATCGCACGTTCATAAAACGATATCATGGTTCCATAATATTTTGTTTATTAGCGAATTACACCGTAACCGATTCTAAGATATAGTCAAGCAGCACACGTATAGCAAAAATCTGGAAAAGAAAACAACATTACTTTGTGTTCCGTTCTCATAATCCGTTTTTCACGGCCTCAAGCGACACGGCCGTTGTTGTTGTTTTTGCGTCTGTAAAGCGGGACTACTTTCGAGCCGATCGTTTGCCAGGAGACTTTCAATCGTTTGCTAGAAAACGTCTGCACCTTTGTTCGAGGTGTGAAAAGACGACCGGCGCCCTTACCGTAGGTTGTCGGAGATTTCCGCGATCGTCTTTATCTGACAGACGTTTTTTAAAAAACGATCAACTCATACACCCATCGTTTGCATGGACGGTTTTTTTCATCGTTTAAAACGTCATCAAACGAACGTTGGATGGATACGATCCCTAATGTGAAATTTGATTCGCTTATGCGTCTATAAGTGTTGATTGCTGTACAAAATAGTCATTAAATGCACTATCTATATCTGCATGATCGTCGTAATTTGTCCATTATGTATGATTAACGGGAAGCTATAATACCCCTGTTCCTTGATATATTGTTTAATCAGTTTCCATCAGAATTTAGACCCAATAGAAGAGTTCGTAATATTTTCGTCAATTTTATTATTATAATCTAATTTTGCTTGTCTTATTTTAGTAATTGGCTCATTTCGAAATTGTCTAAAATTTCCTCAATAGTCTGGTATATTGCTGCCTTTTGCCTATTTATGTGATTTTTGACGTTTTCTCATCATGTGACGTAGTTCAGCTGTCATCCAAGGTTTATCGTTTGGTCTGATCATAACATTTTTTTTGGGACACATGTATTGATAGCATGTGTGAGGAGATTATTTACACTGTTTGTTGCTGTATTAATATCTTGCGTTAATATTCCCTCCCAGTTAGTATTGTGAAGTAATTTATTTAATCCTACAACATGAGTTGGATCATAATATCGAACATTCGCTGCTAAGCAGGTCTTTCTATTTATCCGCTCTTTAAGAACTAAAAATACACCGTTGTGGTCACCGCAAAAGGCTAAAATCACACCTGAGTTTTCGACACAATTTGGGCAGGATATCTTAATAAGATCAATCAAACTTTTACTAAATCTGGTAATTCTAGTGGCCTCCTTAATAATCTGCGTTAAAGTCCCCAAATACATTTCGTGATCATGTTATTTCGCGCGAGTGAAATTGATTGGTCGATCAAATTGCAATAGCGAACTGCGGCGGATGGTTCCCTATAAAATGTTCCTAACAAAATGTGTTGTTCTCCAGCCGTATTTCGCACCACAATGCTTCTAGATTGGCTATTTCATATTCAGGTTTCCTCTTACATATTAAATTATCTTTGACATATATCACTATTCCCCCTCCCCCTTGATTAACGCGGTCCTGTCTAGTAGGAAGAAAATGATAGCCTGGAATCTGTATTTGTTTGCTGAAAACATTTTGATTTGGGTTTGTTTCTGTGATAGCGATGACGTCATAGGTTAACAGTTCTGCTTCAATCAAATCAACCTTGCCACGCAGGCCCCGTACATTGATATGCGCCATTGAAATAGCCGGTGTTGGTCCCGAATTCTTTTCGACCTCACCCACTCACAGTAAAATTAACCGAGCTGAAATTCGCAATATATTCGGGCTAATAGGTATTTCATTCGAATTATGCACACATAATGGGTGGTCATTCTTCATACCCGACGGATGTATTTGCATATACAATATTCAGATTATCACACCCTTTGTATATTTCACCATGATTGTTTTTTTTGTTCTTATCTCCGGAACGACAAAAAAAAATGAAAGCTGAAACTTCTTGACTTTTTAGATTATCATATTGGGGTCATTTTGAGCCTATTTGCATGACCCCCGAGCAGAGGATCATGAGTAAATTCAAAATGGCGGTCATGTGAGGTACCAGAAAAGTGATGTTTTCGTCATATTTCTTCAAAATTTTTGCTTTTCTCTATGGAAAAGTGGGTAAAATCTATTTTATGTCATATCAGATTATTGATTACTAAATCACTATGCAGTTTTTGCGAAGAAAAATCTAAAATAAAAAATTCGAAAATTTTGACCTCAAAAATGGTCCAAAAATACTTTTTTTGAAAATGACGTCATCATGGCGGCCATCTTGGATTTTTTTTCTCATTTTCTTGTAGAGCTTGACCCAGTGATATAGCGAAAATATATAGGGGAGACTTTCCGACCCCCCCAGGCTGAGGTACACCCAAAATCGCCCTGGCCAGATAAGGTTAACGATGGTGATCGTATACAAGATCCTGACTGGTCGAGTCATCTTATATCTAGGTGTCCAGTGCTAACTTTATGGTTTCTCTTAAATTTAAAGGGTCCGGAGATTTTACCGCAACAATAGATAGGGTTATACCGAGATTTATTTTCAAATTCTACCTAGGTCATCAAATAAGGTGGTTTAATACTTCATTCTGTTTGATCGCAACTGCCTTACCTGCCACGGATTTACCCGCCGTACCCGCCATCTTACCCGCTTGTTTACCTGCCTCACTCGACATCCTCCCCATACTTTTACCCGTTTTAGCCACCATCCTACCCACTGGTTACCCACCTTACCAGATGACGTCAGCTATACCCACATGTGATGTGGGAATCCCATTTTACACTACTGGCCTATACAAAAGGAAAAGACACGGACTATTATTTACGGTATTTATTCATCATACAATTTTTACAAAGATAACACATAAAGGAAAAATAAAATCGAGAATCTGCTCGAAAAATCTACCAAAAAATGCCTGTTTTGAAGATGATGTCACTGTGACGTCATAAAAGTGGCCATCTTGGATTTTTCACATTGTCTGGTAGAGCTTGACCCAAGGGCATAGTGTGGTAAGTTTCAGCCCCCTAGATCAAGGGGCAAGAAAAATATTTAACGGGGTGAGGGTAAATGTCACCCTCCGAGGCATGGACAGGTCCCATAAAGCCCTTGCCAGATAGGGTCCAGCAAATGTTCATCTAAATAGCGGCGAGTACTATTAACCCTATCTGGCTTGGGATTTTTGGGTCCTGTCCAGGCCTGATGAGGAGGGGGGGGGAGCGAAATACCTCCGCCCTTATTATTTTTGTTTTACCCCTTGAGCTATGGAGCTGAAACTTACCACACTATACCCTCCTTTGGCCAAGCTCTACCAGAAAATGTAAAAAAAATCCAAAATGGCCGCTTTGATGACGTCACAGTGACATCATTTTTAAATACGGCATATTTGGCCAATTTTTCCGTCATATTTTCCGAATTTTCTATTTATTAAATTTTCCCGCTAAACTGCGTGATAAATTAGATAACTTAGTAAATATTATGTGATATAAAATACTTTTTGCTTACTTTTCATCGCGAAAAATTAGAAATCTTGAAGAAACATAACGAAAACATCAATTTTCTGGTACCCCACTTGGCAGCCATCTTGAATATACCCCAATGTGATAAACTATAAAGTCACGGAGTTTCAGCTCTCCATTTTTTTTTCCGTTCCGGAGATAGCGCAGAAAGGGCATTTTACCCCCCCCCCCCGCAGGCTTGGTAGGGTTAAACTCTGTCAAGAAACCATAACAGTCCATTTCAACGTCGTATCATATGAAAATATTTTGTAACCTTCACTTCAATTGTTTGCACCCAGAAAATATCGTCCACAGCCTTCACTTCAAGTGTACAGCATTCAGACAAAATATTATACCCGCTTAGCGTTCGATGCAGATAGTAATGTCATGTGAAGCAGGTTTTCTTTATAAACACCTAACTCGACACGACCTCGGATAATGTGCATTAGTAACTTGTTCCGCATATTGGCATCCATGTTGAAAGCACAGCATCGCGTTTGACTTCCGTTACCATGGAGCTTTAGACGCAAAACCAGGAGAAACACCTCAAATTAGAAGAGATCCTTCGGAGGTAGATTGAACGGAATATTGATTTCATTTGGAAGTACATTTTATCTCCTGATAAGGGAGAAATACAACGAGGACTATATGACCGGAAACACATCCTATATCATGAGGTGTGCCTCACGTGCGGCGGATCACGGTTTACAGCTGAGAGCTGTAAAATCCCTACACCATTAATGCGCGAGGTACAAAAGCCCCGATCACATGAACATGTATACACACCCGTGTAAATTTGCACGCTGTTCAAAATAAAATACATGTGTGCACACTCGGCATGCGAAGACAAATGCACACGAGTATATTTGCATGGAGAGTAAATCTGCATCTGGTCCGGAGGTTGTGCAAAAGTATATTCACACATGTGTAAATTTGAAATGTATGCAATCTCGTCATGTGCACGCACAGCAAATAAACACACCATTTATTTGAAATGAAACAGAGAAAATACCGTTCAATCGGTTTTAAAAATGAATGTCCAGTGGAACATTTATGCCCTATATCTCCATGAATTATTATTGTCAAACAGAAACATTTTTTTGTGACATGAAAACTTTGACCGTACTCCTTTTGGGTCATGGCTACATTGTTATATCAATAGTCTTATAAGAGTAAGCCACCTGTGAAATTTGATGAAGGTAACTTGAATTAATGTATATAAAATGCTTATTTCCGTTTAATCCATGGTGATCTTGACCTGTGACCTTTGAACGGATAGGTTCTTGTTTTACTTACATGGCAGTGTGACTAACGTCACAGGACCTACGAAGTAGAGTAGGCATTAGGACTCCTGACGCGAACTGAACTCTTGGAAATCCCCCACCCCAAGTTGAAATCCTGCCTATATTAAGATGGGCACTGCCCAAGTGAGAATTACCAGTGATTTTCATCAAAAATCACCAGAAATTTTCATCAAAAGTGGGTCAGCTCAGAACTTGCTGGTAACGGTCCCCTAATGCACCTTCATGCCAAAAATCAAGGTTCTAATGTCAATGGTTCTCCTTATTTTGCCGACGAAAGGATTCGGATGGACTCACTCACTCACTCACTCGCTCACTCACTCACTCCCCGAAAATTTGAAAATGAGAGTCTACTTCGTAGGAATATCTTGTTATAATCATGTGAACGCTTAGGAAATGATAAATTTACACGCACATGTAAATATGCACACATGCAAATAAACACACTTGGGTAAATTGTGTGCATGTATTTGGGGCTTATGACTTCGACGGAATAGGCCGAGCAGTCGCGAATGAAAGGCCTATACTGACTTCTGTTTATCGGCTCTAACGCATGCAAATTGTTGACAGCATCCTTTCTGCAAATGACAACGCGTGTGGTAAGAATTTGTGTTTTGGAAATATATGATTCCGGATACCGGACTCTCCAGTTCCTCTGTTGAAAATTCTTGAAATACTTGATTAGCCAACTCGAAATTTCAAAATTAAAGAGAGTAATTTCATTGGCTTGCGATAAAATGGAGGAACAGCCAGTCACTCATGTAAATGTCCATGTGGCATGAAGTTATCAGCACGCACATCTGTAACCTGTCAGCATACGATGTATGTAACGAGCAACTGTTTTAATTTTGCACGCTGCTACCATTAAATCTGTACGTCAAATGTTTGAAAAGAACGATTATCAAAGAATCTACAAAATACTCTACACTGAAGACCCCGAATGTTTTATCTTTGCACAAAGTCATAATTACAACAATTTTTCAATAACTTGACACATGCAATATTTTGTTACGTCCTATCTCAGATTTGTATGATTTGAACATACGGTGCATTGTTATGTAAGCACCCGGAGATGGCTATAGGGAATTGATACAACTGACACTCACTTTATAAAAAAGTGACATCTGCAGTATCTTAGAAATTAGTACAGGAATAGTGACATATCATCCTTATCATATCAAGTTATAGGAAGTTGGCACGTGCCACGATTTAATTTTCAAACGCTGATATTGTCATCGTTTATTTGCCTGAAAAAGTGGTAACGTGTAAGAGTGTCAAAAAATATCAATGCCAAACAGAACATAATGGATTGGTGGCAAGCGGAACCCATAACAAACGCCTGAGGCTACGTGTCGGCAGATAAGTTGGTTTAAACAATACGTTTATTTTAGAGGGATTGACGAACAGGCAGATAAATTATAATGTTAGGTATAAAACCGTCACTGCCAGGGCCTTTCACATAACAATTCACCGAAGAGGTTGAGAGTGAAGGTAAGGAAGAAAAACAGCTCAAGTATTCACAGAGGCCTCATGTGAGTATTACATGATCCGAACAATTTTCTAGCCTTTCTTATCACATTTTCATCAACATTCTTACGTAAGAAATTACATTTTGCCTTTCTATTTTTTTAGTGTAAATACACAAATATGAAAACATACTTTCAAAACGTTTTGGGTTCTCTTAAATCTTACAAAAACCGTTAATTTTCTCAAAAAAATTTAACCGTTTTTTTCTCACCAAAGAAAACACAAGAAATATAATCTTAAATTTTCTTCATATAGTTAAATGTTCCAAGAAAAAAACTCAGCCTCCTTTATCTTTTTTTATTCCTGAACGAGAGAAAAGATGGTGGTGAAATATTAGCCGTTTGTTTGTAATGTTTATTAAAGAACAGTCTAAAAAATCTTCAATATATTCGTCTGCCTGTAGTAACAATCAATTGTCTTTCGACTAAATTAACCGTCTTTAAAAAGGCAAAATGTAATTTCTTAAGTAAGAATTGTACGAAAATATGAGAAAATGCTACAAAGTATTACTGTT
Organism: Hanleya hanleyi; assembly: GCA_036873755.1. Lineage (NCBI taxonomy): Eukaryota > Metazoa > Mollusca > Polyplacophora > Lepidopleurida > Hanleyidae > Hanleya > Hanleya hanleyi. Next base: position 4,143 of record JAVTVY010036071.1, on the reverse strand, counting down.
TGCATATTTTATTAAAACGCGAGAATATAGACAAATGCGAGATCCGAAAATTCCGTAACCAACACATTTCTGTGTTCAAAGGGAGAATATTTCAGCAATATTTCAGCTATATAGCGACTAATTATAAGCATTTTTTTAACCAAACACCGCAACAAAAAACGCATGCAAGTTTCTTGCAAGAAGGAAGCGGAGAGAAGAGCACAGTGAAGCAGGCAAGTCATTACGATGTTCCTGCGCAACATATATAAACTCTTGAAACCGAATGGTTTATTTTCAAGGAAGCAAAGTTTTCGTCTTGTGGAAAGTCAGATTTGTTGTTCGGAGGAAACGCCGACTCGTTAGCTCCTACCATTATCAATTTTTGAACACAAACTTTATAACTTTTTGGAATATAAAAATGTTTCTGAAGTAGTTATATACAAGATACAATACACTTTACTTACCATCGAATATTTACAATATTGAAGATTATACCTCTATAGCTATTTATCCTACTAACGTATGATAAAAAGGAACGGATAACTTAACATATGGAAGGCATGTGATGAGTAAAACTAGATGGATTACATATTGCACACAGAGCATTTACAGTTGATTCCGTCTCAAAATCAGGGCCCTCGGTGGCCGAGTGGTCTACGTCGCTTCGCTGGTGACCGCTAGCCTCACACCGCTGAACCGGCACGGGTTCGAGCCCAGCTGGTCCATGTGTGAAAGTTTGTCAGTTACTTGCCGAAGGGCGGTGGTTCTCTCCGGGTACTCCGGCTTCCTCCACCAGCCAAACTGACTGTCACCATATGAGTGAAACAAACTTGAGTGTGACATTAAGCCAAATTCCCTCCCTTCCTCCCGTCCCAGTGTTCCTGTGAACTGTTTCATAGACAGGCAGCCTCAGTTGTTTAAGATGAAAAGCGCGGTTGAGATACTAAGGCTACGTTCGAGAATCCAACGTATTCTCGGATGTTAGGTGCCGAGGGTTGCTTTCCTGTAGAGACATATGGTTGCTTTTTAGTCGCCAGACGTCGTCAATTTTTCCCACCTTTTGCCTATCGCTCCAATTTTTATCTGTATATGACAGGATTCTGCTGGTGGACTGTTAATCCCCGAGACCCGCCCTCTGTACATGTCACTTGACAAATATATGTAGGTTTATTGTTTTGGTGGGAAATTTAAGCCGTATGACGTCGGGCATTGCAGGTTAGTTTCCCTGCGTATTCTTGCATTTACCAGGTTACTCCATGTTGAGGCGTTTACTCCATCAGACGTCCACGATTTTCATACATTAACATCAAATGAGTTGTTTGAGCTGATCTGTCATCAGAGCTCCCGAGCTAGCGTATCTAATTCCGTTTAAGCCGATGCTAGGGGCCTTGTTGATACTTCATGTTGTCTCCACACGAACCACCGCAATTAAAGCGCGGCTGAGATACTAGGGATACGCCCGAGATTCCATCGTATTCTGGGGTCTGAATATTAGGTGCCTAGGGTTGCTTTCCTGTAGAGTCAAATGGTTGTTTTTTAGAGCCTTTTCCATTTCCGGGCCGTTTGTCTTATCTAACTCGTTATCAGATGACTTGATAGAGCTATTATATCGTCGCTCTTGAATATTTGTATCTGATACCGCTCAAGCCGATGCTATGGGGCCGTGTGGTCATGTATCTGATACCGCTCAAGCCGATGCTAGGGTCCGTGTGGTCATGTATCTGATACCGCTCAAGCCGATGCTAAGGGACCGTGTGGTCATGTATCTGATACCGCTCAAGCCGATGCTAAGGGACCGTGTGGTCATGTATCTGATACCGCTCAAGCCGATGCTAAGGGACCGTGTGGTCATGTATCTGATACCGCTCAAGCCGATGCTAAGGGACCGTGTGGTCATGTATCTGATACCGCTCAAGCCGATGCTATGGGGCCGTGTGGTCATGTATCTGATACCGCTCAAGCCGATGCTAGGGGCCGTGTGGTCATGTATCTGATACCGCTCAAGCCGATGCTAGGGTCCGTGTGGTCATGTATCTGATACTGCTCAAGCCGATGCTAGGGTCCGTGTGGTCATGTATCTGATACTGCTCAAGCCGATGCTAGGGTCCGTGTGGTCATGTATCTGATACTGCTCAAGCCGATGCTAGGGACCGTGTGGTCATGTATCTGATACTGCTCAAGCCGATGCTAGGGTCCGTGTGGTCATGTATCTGATACCGCTCAAGCCGATGCTAGGGTCCGTGTGGTCATGTATCTGATACCGCTCAAGCCGATGCTAGGGACCGTGTGGTCATGTATCTGATACCGCTCAAGCCGATGCTAGGGTCCGTGTGGTCATGTATCTGATACTGCTCAAGCCGATGCTAAGGGACCGTGTGGTCATGTATCTGATACCGCTCAAGCCGATGCTAAGGGACCGTGTGGTCATGTATCTGATACCGCTCAAGCCGATGCTAAGGGACCGTGTGGTCATGTATCTGATACTGCTCAAGCCGATGCTAAGGGACCGTGTGGTCATGTATCTGATACTGCTCAAGCCGATGCTAAGGGACCGTGTGGTCATGTATCTGATACCGCTCAAGCCGATGCTAAGGGACCGTGTGGTCATGTATCTGATACCGCTCAAGCCGATGCTATGGGGCCGTGTGGTCATGTATCTGATACCGCTCAAACCGATGCTATGGGGCCGTGCGGTCATGTATCTGATACCGCTCAAGCCGATGCTAAGGGACCGTGTGGTCATGTATCTGATACCGCTCAAGCCGATGCTAAGGGACCGTGTGGTCATGTATCTGATACTGCTCAAGCCGATGCTAGGACCGTATGGTAAATACCATCTGATACCGCTCAAGCCGATGCTAGGGTCCGTGTGGTCATGTATCTAATACCGCTCAAGCCGATGCTAGGGTCGTGTGGTCATGTATCTGATACTGCTCAAGCCGATGCTAGGGACCGTGTGGTCATGTATCTGATACTGCTCAAGCCGATGCTAGGGACCGTGTGGTCATGTATCTGATACCGCTCAAGCCGATGCTAAGGGACCGTGTGGTCATGTATCTAATACCGCTCAAGCCGATGCTAGGGTCCGTGTGGTCATGTATCTAATACCGCTCAAGCCGATGCTAGGGTCCGTGTGGTCATGTATCTGATACTGCTCAAGCCGATGCTAGGGTCCGTGTGGTCATGTATCTGATACTGCTCAAGAAACCGTGCTAAGGGGCCGTGTGGTCATGTATCTGATACCGCTCAAGCCGATGCTGGGTCCACATTGTGGTCATGTATCTGATACCGTAAGCCGATGCTAGGGTCAGTATGGTCATGTATCTGATACTGCTCAAGCCGATGCTAGGGACCGTGTGGTCATGTATCTGATACTGCTCAAGCCGATGCTAAGGGGCCGTGTGGTCATGTATCTGATACCGCTCAAGCCGATGCTAGGGTCCGTGTGGTCATGTATCTGATACTGCTCAAGCCGATGCTAAGGGGCCGTGTGGTCATGTATCTGATACTGCTCAAGCCGATGCTAAGGGGCCGTGTGGTCATGTATCTGATACTGCTCAAGCCGATGCTATGGGGCCGTGTGGTCATGTATCTGATACTGCTCAAGCCGATGCTATGGGGCCGTGTGGTCATGTATCTGATACTGCTCAAGCCGATGCTAGGGACCGTGTGGTCATGTATCTGATACTGCTCAAGCCGATGCTAAGGGGCCGTGTGGTCATGTATCTGATACTGCTCAAGCCGATGCTATGGGGCCGTGTGGTCATGTATCTGATACTGCTCAAGCCGATGCTAAGGGGCCGTGTGGTCATGTATCTGATACTGCTCAAGCCGATGCTATGGGGCCGTGTGGTCATGTATCTGATACCGCTCAAGCCGATGCTAGGGTCCGTGTGGTCATGTATCTAATACCGCTCAAGCCGATGCTATGGGGCCGTGTGGTCATGTATCTGATACCGCTCAAGCCGATGCTAGGGTCCGTGTGGTCATGTATCTAATACCGCTCAAGCCGATGCTAGGGTCCGTGTGGTCATGTATCTAATACCGCTCAAGCCGATGCTAGGGTCCGTGTGGTCATGTATCTAATACCGCCTGCCGATGCTATGGACCGTGTGGTCATGTATCTAATACCGCTCAAGTGTTATGGACCGTGTGGTCATGTAT
>JAVTVY010036070.1:0-15566 GCA_036873755.1 Hanleya hanleyi | reverse complement strand
ATCATGCTGAAATTTTGCTGTCATCATAGCCGTTATGCAAGGAGTATGCATGCCAAATATCAGAATAATCCGACTCGTCGTTCGTGTAATATTACACAAAAGTACTTCTCAAATTAGGCGATTTTCGGCATTATTTGAAAATTTGACAATTTTGATTCCCCTATAGCGGCAAAACTATTGAAGCTACGTGAAAATGGCTGACATACTTCCGAAAGGGCTACTCCTGGAGAATATAATGCAACAAACTGCAAGGCTGTACCCCCCACAGTTTCAGAGTTATAGCCTGTACAAGATGTGTTCCGTTTCTGACAAAATTCAAAATGGCGGCCAAACCACGACACCTAGAAGGAAAATTTTTACATATTCGTGATCGCCAAATGGTAATGCATATGTGTAGTCACTTTCCCCATCCAAATTCGTCATTTGAAAATCCGACAATTTTGATTGGTCAATGGCGGCCATCTTGTTTTACGGAACAAATTTTCAAAAGCAAATCTGAGAGCCCCAGATCCATTGAGCATGTGTGCCAAGTTTCGAGTCAATCGACCCAGTGGTTGCAGAGAAGAGGATCTTTGAAATCATACTTTTTTGGAAGGTAAATCTAAGATGGCCGCCGAAGCTTTTGGCCAATCAGCTTAATTGGGGGATATGCATTAGTTCCAATATGGGCCAATCACCATGTGAAGTTTCAGCGATATCGGCATATCGGTGTTGACTGTACGAGTGACATAAAATCTGGTGGAAGAGGAATAATAATAATAATAATACCAATAACAAAAGGTGACCAGCCATACTGGCTTGGCCCCCTAATAATAATAATAATACCAATTACAATAGGTGACCAGCCATACTGGCTTGGCCCCCTAATAAATGGATTTAGAGCTTCAAAAAACACTTTTTCTTGGTCAGCAGCACGTGGGAAACACGATTCTGGCCTTTGTTTGCGCCCCAGATGGCTCCTTCATCGAAATCGAAATGTTAGTAGAATAAAATAGGTAGAGAAAACGGTCCCTGGAGTCCAGACAATGACTTGATGGGAGAAAGTTGAGCTTGGAAATTAGTCGCCCGGAGACAGCGCTTCTCACAGTCTGTTTTTGTTAAGTTTAGTTTCAGCCATAAGCTCAGACCTACTCAAATGTCACGTTCTACCATACCTCTGAAACTAATACTGCGATCATGCTGAAATTTTGCTGTCATCATAGCCGTTATGCGACGAGTATGCATGCCAAATATCAGAATAATCCGACTCGTCGTTCGTGTAATATTACACAAAAGTACTTCTCAAATTAGGCGATTTTCGGCATTATTTGAAAATTTGACAATTTTGATTCTCCTATAGCGGCAAAACTATTGAAACTACGTGAAAATGGCTGGCATACTTCCGAAAGGGCTACTCCTGGAGAATATAATGCAACAAACTGCAAGGCTGTACCCCCCACAGTTTCAGAGTTATAGCCTGTACAAGATGTGTTCCGTTTCTGACAAAATTCAAAATGGCGGCCAAACCACGACACCTAGAAGGAAAATTTTTACATATTCGTGATCGCCAAATGGTAATGCATATGTGTAGTCACTTTTCCCCATCCAAATCCGTCATTTGAAAATCCGACAATTTTGATTGGTCAATGGCGGCCATCTTGTTTTACGGAACAAATTTTCAAAAGCAAATCTGAGAGCCCCAGATCCATTGAGCATGTGTGCCAAGTTTCGAGTCAATCGACCCAGTGGTTCCAGAGAAGAGGATCTTTGAAATCATACTTTTTTGGAAGGTAAATCTAAGATGGCCGCCGAAGCTTTTGGCCAATCAGCTTAATTGGGGGATATGCATTAGTTCCAATATGGGCCAATCACCATGTGAAGTTTCAGCGATATCGGCATATCGGTGTTGACTGTACGAGTGACATAAAATCTGGTGGAAGAGGAATAATAATAATAATAATACCAATAACAAAAGGTGACCAGCCATACTGGCTTGGCCCCCTAATAATAATAATAATACCAATTACAATAGGTGACCAGCCATACTGGCTTGGCCCCCTAATAAATGGATTTAGAGCTTCAAAAAACACTTTTTCTTGGTCAGCAGCACGTGGGAAACACGATTCTGGCCTTTGTTTGCGCCCCAGATGGCTCCTTCATCGAAATCGAAATGTTAGTAGAATAAAATAGGTAGAGAAAACGGTCCCTGGAGTCCAGACAATGACTTGATGGGAGAAAGTTGAGCTTGGAAATTAGTCGCCCGGAGACAGCGCTTCTCACAGTCTGTTTTTGTTAAGTTTAGTTTCAGCCATAAGCTCAGACCTACTCAAATGTTACGTTCTACCATACCTCTGAAACTAATACTGCGATCATGCTGAAATTTTGCTGTCATCATAGCCGTTATGCAAGGAGTATGCATGCCAAATATCAGAATAATCCGACTCGTCGTTCGTGTAATATTACACAAAAGTACTTCTCAAATTAGGCGATTTTCGGCATTATTTGAAAATTTGACAATTTTGATTCTCCTATAGCGGCAAAACTATTGAAGCTACGTGAAAATGGCTGACATACTTCCGAAAGGGCTACTCCTGGAGAATATAATGCAACAAACTGCAAGGCTGTACCCCCCACAGTTTCAGAGTTATAGCCTGTACAAGATGTGTTCCGTTTCTGACAAAATTCAAAATGGCGGCCAAACCACGACACCTAGAAGGAAAATTTTTACATATTCGTGATCGCCAAATGGTAATGCATATGTGTAGTCACTTTCCCCATCCAAATCCGTCATTTGAAAATCCGACAATTTTGATTGGTCAATGGCGGCCATCTTGTTTTACGGAACAAATTTTCAAAAGCAAATCTGAGAGCCCCAGATCCATTGAGCATGTGTGCCAAGTTTCGAGTCAATCGACCCAGTGGTTCCAGAGAAGAGGATCTTTGAAATCATACTTTTTTGGAAGGTAAATCTAAGATGGCCGCCGAAGCTTTTGGCCAATCAGCTTAATTGGGGGATATGCATTAGTTCCAATATGGGCCAATCACCATGTGAAGTTTCAGCGATATCGGCATATCGGTGTTGACTGTACGAGTGACATAAAATCTGGTGGAAGAAGAATAATAATAATAATAATACCAATAACAAAAGGTGACCAGCCATACTGGCTTGGCCCCCTAATAATAATAATACCAATTACAATAGGTGACCAGCCATACTGGCTTGGCCCCCTAATAAATGGATTTAGAGCTTCAAAAAACACTTTTTCTTGGTCAGCAGCACGTGGGAAACACGATTCTGGCCTTTGTTTGCGCCCCAGATGGCTCCTTCATCGAAATCGAAATGTTAGTAGAATAAAATAGGTAGAGAAAACGGTCCCTGGAGTCCAGACAATGACTTGATGGGAGAAAGTTGAGCTTGGAAATTAGTCGCCCGGAGACAGCGCTTCTCACAGTCTGTTTTTGTTAAGTTTAGTTTCAGCCATAAGCTCAGACCTACTCAAATGTTACGTTCTACCATACCTCTGAAACTAATACTGCGATCATGCTGAAATTTTGCTGTCATCATAGCCGTTATGCAAGGAGTATGCATGCCAAATATCAGAATAATCCGCCTCGTCGTTCGTGTAATATTACACAAAAGTACTTCTCAAATTAGGCGATTTTCGGCATTATTTGAAAATTTGACAATTTTGATTCTCCTATAGCGGCAAAACTATTGAAGCTACGTGAAAATGGCTGACATACTTCCGAAAGGGCTACTCCTGGAGAATATAATGCAACAAACTGCAAGGCTGTACCCCCCACAGTTTCAGAGTTATAGCCTGTACAAGATGTGTTCCGTTTCTGACAAAATTCAAAATGGCGGCCAAACCACGACACCTAGAAGGAAAATTTTTACATATTCGTGATCGCCAAATGGTAATGCATATGTGTAGTCACTTTTCCCATCCAAATCCTTTATTTGGAAATTCGACAATTTTGATTGGTCAATGGCGGCCATTTTGTTTTACGGAACAAATTTTCGAATACAAATTTGAGAGCACTGAATCTATCGAACATGTGTGCCAAGTTTCGCGACAATCGACCCAGTGGTTCCAGAGAAGAGGATCTTTGAAATCATACTTTTGGAAGGTTAAATCTAAGATGGCCGCCGAAGCTTTTGGCCAATCAGCTTAATTGGGGGATATGCATTAGTTCCAATATGGGCCAATCACCATGTGAAGTTTCAGCGATATCGGCATATCGGTGTTGACTGTACGAGTGACATAAAATCTGGTGGAAGAAGAATAATAATAATAATAATACCAACTAGAACTGCAAGCAGTTTTGGCGGCTTCCGATCTAGGGTGTGAATGAGCAAGTAGGGTTTAAACTAGTTCTCAACCCCGCGCCAAAAGGTCAATAGAGCACGAAATGCGCTTTTATACTACTAAATGTGAGTCAATATACTGTTACTATACTATCCTCTGCGCATTGCGCCGCAAGGTCAATAGTGAACAAAATGCGCTTTTATACTACTAAATGTAAGTGAATATACTGTTACTATACAATCCTCTGCGCATTGCGCCGCAAGGACAATAGGGCCTTAAATGCGCTTTTATACTACTAATGTGAGTCAATATACTGTTACTATTCTACCCTCTGCGCATTGCGCAGCAATGTCAATAGGGTTCGAAATGCGCTTTTATACTACTAAATGTTACTCAATATACTGTTACTATGCTACCATCTGCGCATTGCGCCGCAGGGTCAATAGGGCTCGTAATGCGCTTTTATACCACTAAGTTCAATAGGGCTGGAAATGCGCTTTTATACTACTAAATGTGAGTCAATATACTGTTACTATACTATCCTCTGTGCATTGCGCCGCAAGGTCAATAGGGCTCGAAATGCGCTTTTATACTACTAAATGTGAGTCAATATACTGTTAATATACCATCCTCTGCGCATTGAGCTGCAAGGTCAATAGGGCTCGAAATGCGCTTTTATACTACTAAATGTGAGTCAATATACTGTTACTATACTACCCTCTGCGCATTGCGCCGCAAGGTCAATAGGGCCCGAAATGCGCTTTTATACTACTACATGTGAGTCAATATACTGTTACTTTACTATCCACTGCGCATTGCGCCGTAAGATCAATAGGGCTCGAAATGCGTTTTTGTACTACTAAATGTGAGTCATTGTACTGTTACTATACTATCCTCTGCGCATTGCGCCGCAAGGTCAATAGAGCTCGAAATGCGCTTTTATACTACTAAATGTGAGTCAATATACTGTAGTTTGCAAGATTTTTCTGAAAACGAGGTTTCAGAGGAGAAGAGTTTACAAAAAAGTTCTGCAAACGAGGTAAATCCAAGATGGCCGCTGAACCCTGCGACCAATCACGACCAACTTTCAATATGCACTAGATCTCCTCATGCCTAATTCGTGTGTGAAGTTTGAGCACGATTGGTCTGATGGTTGCGGAGAAATAGCACCCACAATATCACGGAGAAGCGGCTTCCCGTCTAGTGTGTGAATGAGCAAGTAGGGTTTAAACTAGTTCTCAACCCAGCGACCATCAAATCATGGAAAATCCGTTAACACAAACCACTCAATTCGCAAATTAGTTTCAGAGTTATAGCCTGTGAGAGATGTGTTCCTTTTCTGACAAAATTCTGACAAAATTCCAGATGACGGTCAAACCACTTGACCTAGGAGCAAAATGTTTGCATATTCGTGATCGTCATATCAGATAACATATATTTATACATTTTTCCCGTCCACAAATCCGTTACTTGAAAACCATTAAAGTTAAGACAATCGATTTCCAAGTCCAGTCTCCCAACAAGTGCCATTTTTGATACTACCGCCAGTATGATGATTTTGAAGAATAGGTTTTGCAGCTGATTACGGAATTAATTCAGTCTCATTTTATTCATTGGCATTGAACTGCGTACAGAGAGTAAAAATGATTCCCACTCAAAGGTGATTGTTGAAATAAGATAATTGTCACACTTATTCCTTTTTGCATTTTATTGTCTGTCATATATATTGCATCGTTTCCCGATGTTTCTTCCAATTGCTGTGAACATGGGTACGAAACGTTGGCTAACACGTATTGTCTAACGGTCACCTGCTGTGTGTTCAAGTATGGGTGAAGTGTGGAGTGCACCATTTAGAAAGAAGCCGGTAAGTGTGGTCGATGTCGTTTCCTCTAGCTGCAGTGGTTTTTCGCTTATAAACTCGTTTACTGCGTGTTTGTATCCTATCTCATATATATATTATGCGTGATTAATGTTGAATGGATCATGATTTGTGGTTTTTAGCGTGTGCACAGATGCACATGGTAATTTCGAGGTGAAAATTTAGTGACAACTGACAACAACAACAACAACAACAACAACACCACTACGGCTGCACTTCGGTACTTCCACGAGGGAAATAAATATACAAGTTGTAACACGAAATTGATCATTGTCAAGTTTTAAAACGTGAGAATTATATTCCACTCATCCAGGCGCCAGACAAAAGGCATCAAAACCTAATCAAAGCATAACACCTTTGCATTGAATTGTTCAGTTGATGGACAAAAGCCCCAGTGGACAAAACCGCAACAACAAAATTTGGAGAAAGAATAGTTATGGATTAAATTATCATCATGTGTAGTTAATAACTGACTAACCTCGGGGAGTAAAAGGTTACGTTCACAGTACTCGTACACAAGTGCGAACAGGCCCAGACGAATCTATCGAGATTTGATCTGTCCGTTAGCACAGATGTTTATTATATGCAAATACACGGTACAATTCGTCGCTTTCCAAAATATCAGAGGCACTGCATTTTGATAGCTTGTGCCAGACAAAGTGCATCACAGTACTCGTACACCAGGGCAAGCAGGCCCAGGCAAATCTGTCCAGTTTTGATTTGACTGTTACCGCACATCCGCCAGATTTTGTGACACTCGTACAATGAACACCGATACACCGATGTCGCTGAAACTTTACATGGTGATTGGACCATATGGGGACTGATGCATATCCCCCAATGAAGCCGATTGGCCAAAGGCTCCGGCGGCCATCTTGGATTTAGCCGAAAACCTTTGAAAATCTAATTGTCCTGAACCGCTAAACCGATTAACGCGAAACTTGGTACACATGTTCGATGGATCTGGGGCTCCCAAAATCCTATTCGAAATGTTGCTGCGTAAAACAAAATGGCCGCTATTGACCAATCAAAATTGTCGGATTTTTAAATTACGAATTTGGATGGGGAAAGTGACTACATATATACATTGCGATATGGCGATCACGAATATGCAAAAATTTTGCTCCTCGGTCACGTGGTTTGTCCGGCATCTTGAATTTTGTCAAAAACGGAACACATCACAGAACACATCTTGTACCGGCTATAACTCTGGAACTGTGAAAGGTACAGCCTTGCAGTTTATTGTATTGAATTGTCCAGGAGCAGCTCTTTCGGCAATATACTAACCGTTTCAGCCTAGCTTCAATAGTTTTGCCGTTATTCTCAGATGAAAATAACCCAAATTTGTGAATTGTTGTTGTTGTTGTTGCGGAACATTGCACATATATCTCGGTTACCGATAATCGTAGAGTATAAAAAATTTGGGATATTACATTGATCAATTAGGCGTAAAACCTAGCGAAGTCGAAATCTGATTTCATTTGTCGGTTTATGGGATATAGTGCCCATCGGCACTTTTCGACCAAAAAATCATCTTCTCCCAAACCGACCAATGAAATCGCCCCAGATCGTACTGGGATGACCGACATGTTGTAACGTTTAAAATTCCTATAAATCTTTTTAATCTGTGCGATGGTTTCTGTACAGGGAACTTTGTTGTTGTTGTTGTTGTGGAACATTGCACATATATCTCGGTTACCGATAAGCGTAGAGTATCAAAGATTTGGGATATTACATTGATCAATTAGACGTAAAACTTAGCGAAGTAGAAATCTGATTTCATTTGTCGGTTTATGGGATATAGTGCCCATCGCACTTTTCGACCAAAAAATCATCTTCTCCCAAACCGACCAATGAAATCGCCCCAGATCGTACGGGGATGACCGACATGTTGTAACGTTTAAAATTCCTATAAATCTTTTTAATCTGTGCGATGGTTTCTGTACGGGGAACTTTTCCTTGTTGTTGTTGTTGTTGCGGAACATTGCACATATATCTCGGTTACCGATAATCGTAGAGTATCAAAAATTTGGGATATTACATTGATCAATTAGGCGTAAAACTTAGCGAAGTCGAAATCTGATTTCATTTGTCGGTTTATGGAATATAGTGCCCATCGGCACTTTTCGACCAAAAAATCATCTTCTCCCAAACCGACCAATGAAATCGCCCCAGATCGTACGGGGATGACCGACATGTTGTAACGTTTAAAATTCCTATAAATCTTTTTAATCTGTGCGATGGTTTCTGTACAGGGAACTTTTCCTTGTTGTTGTTGTTGTTGTTGCGGAACATTGCACATATATCTCGGTTACCGATAATCGTAGAGTATAAAAAATTTGGGATATTACATTGATCAATTAGGCGTAAAACTTAGCGAAGTCGAAATCTGATTTCATTTGTCGGTTTATGGGATATAGTGCCCATCGGCACTTTTCGACCAAAAAATCATCTTCTCCCAAACCGACCAATGAAATCGCCCCAGATCGTACGGGGATGACCGACATGTTGTAACGTTTAAAATTCCTATAAATCTTTTTAATCTGTGCGATGGTTTCTGTACGGGGAACTTTTCCTTGTTGTTGTTGTTGTTGTTGTGGTTGCGGAACATTGCACATAATGTATATCTCGGTCACCGATAATCGTAGAGTATCAAAAATTTGGGATATTACATTGATCAATTAGGCGTGAAACTTAGCGAAGTCAAAATGTGATTTCATTTGTCAGTTTATGGGATATAGTGCCCATCAGCACTTTTCGACCAAAAAATCATCTTCTCCCAAACCGACCAATGAAATCGCCCCAGATCGTACGGGGATGACCGACATGTTGTAACGTTTAAAATTCCTATAAATCTTTTTAATCTGTGCGATGGTTTCTGTACGGGGAACTTTTCCTTGTTGTTGTTGTTGTTGTTGTTGTTGTTGCGGAACATTGCACATATATCTCGGTTACCGATAATCGTAGAGTATCAAAAATTTGGGATATTACATTGATCAATTAGGCGTAAAACTTAGCGAAGTCGAAATCTGATTTCATTTGTCGGTTTATGGGATATAGTGCCCATCGGCACTTTTCGACCAAAACATCATCTTCTCCCAAACCGACCAATGAAATCGCCCCAGATCGTACGGGGATGACCGACATGTTGTAACGTTTAAAATTCCTATAAATCTTTTTAATCTGTGCGATGGTTTCTGTACGGGGAACTTTTCCTTGTTGTTGTTGTTGTTGTTGTTGTTGTTGCGGAACATTGCACATATATCTCGGTTACCGATAATCGTAGAGTATCAAAAATTTGGGATAATACATTGATCAATTAGGCGTAAAACTTAGCGAAGTCGAAATCTGATTTCATTTGTCGGGTTATGGGATATAGTGCCCATCGGCACTTTTCGACCAAAAAATCATCTTCTCCCAAACCGACCAATGAAATCGCCCCTGATCGTACGGGGATAACCGACATGTTGTAACGTTTAAAATTCCTATAAATCGTTTTGATCTGTGCGATGGTTTCTGTACGGGGAACTTTTCCTTGTTGTTGTGGGGAACTTTTCCTTGTTGTTGTTGTTGTTGTTGTTGTTGTTGTTGTTGCGGAACATTGCACATATATCTCGGTTACCGATAACCGTAGAGTATCAAAAATTTGGGATATTACATTGATCAATTAGACGTGAAACTTAGCGAAGTCGAAATCTGATTTCATTTGTCGGTTTATGGGATATAGTGCCCATCGGCACTTTTCGACCAAAAAATCATCTTCTCCCAAACCGACCAATGAAATCGCCCCAGATCGTACGGGGATGACCGACATGTTGTAACGTTTAAAATTCCTATAAATCTTTTTAATCTGTGCGATGGTTTCTGTACAGGGAACTTTTCCTTGTTGTTGTTGATGTTGTTGTTGCGGAACATTGGACATATATCTCGGTTACCGATAATCGTAGAGTATAAAAAATTTGGGATATTACATTGATCAATTAGGCGTAAAACTTAGCGAAGTCGAAATCTGATTTCATTTGTCGGTTTATAGAATATAGTGCCCATCGGCACTTTTCGACCAAAAAATCATCTTCTCCCAAACCGACCAATGAAATCGTACGGGGATGACCGACATGTTGTAACGTTTAAAATTCCTATAAATCTTTTTAATCTGTGCGATGGTTTCTGTAACTTTGTTGTTGTTGTTGTTGTTGTTGAGGAACATTGCACATATATCTCGGTTACCGATAATCGTAGAGTATCAAAAATTTGGGATATTACATTGATCAATTAGGCGTAAAACCTAGCGAAGTCGAAATCTGATTTCATTTGTCGGTTTATGGGATATAGTGCCCATCAGCACTTTTCGACCAAAAAATCATCTTCTCCCAAACCGACCAATGAAATCGCCCCTGATCGTATGGGGATGACCGACATGTTGTAAGGTTTAAAATTCCTATAAATCTTTTTAATCTGTGCGATGGTTTCTGTACGGGGAACTTTTCCTTGTTGTTGTTGTTGTTGTTGTTGCGGAACATTGCACATATATCTCGGTTACCGATAACCGTAGAGTATCAAAAATTTGGGATATTACATTGATCAATTAGACGTAAAACTTAGCGAAGTCGAAATCTGATTTCATTTGTCGGTTTATGGGATATAGTGCCCACCAGCACTTTTCGACCAAAAAATCATCTTCTCCCAAACCGACCAATGAAATCGCCCCAGATCGTACGGGGATGACCGACATGTTGTAACGTTTAAAATTCCTATAAATCTTTTTGGGATATTACATTGATCAATTAGACGTAAAACTTAGCGAAGTCGAAATCTGATTTCATTTGTCTGTTTATGGGATATAGTGCCCACCAGCACTTTTCGACGAAAAAATCATCTATCTCGGTTACCGAAATTATCAAAAATTTGGGATATTACATTGATCAATTAGGCGTAAAACTTAGCGAAGTCGAAATCTGATTTCATTTGTCGGTTTATGGGATATAGTGCCCATCGACACTTTTCGACCAAAAAAATCATCTTCTCCCAAACCGACCAACAGCAGTACTTGAAACAGAGCATACTAAAAATAAAGTATTTTGACCATGTTGTTGCTTTGGTGTGGTAAATATAAAATTAGAAGAACGTCATGACAAATTCAAACTGAAAATGTTTCGCTACTAGTTTCACAGCTTTCAGCAGTTTTTCAAAGCGTCGTTTGTTGAATTCGATTCGATCGATTCTCATGTTATGTGCATATATGTGTACTTACAATTGGTTACAGTGGTCTTGGTGACCAATAATATGCACATGCAAAACAATACAAAACGTAACTAATATTAAAAGCACCCTCAAAAGAGTAATGCCAGAACTGTATGAAAACATAGTTTCTTACCCGCACATGGCTATTATTATACTGGATTCTGTAAAATATACCCAAGGCTGGCACTAAAAATGGGATAATGTTAAGTAGGAATTAATTGATTCAATGCTCATACTTGCTCTCTCCATGGCAGATAAACGAAAAGGCTATTTAACTTATACTACGAAAAAAAATTATTACCGACTTTTATGATTATCCGAACAAGAAAAACTGATTCAAATCCTGTCAGCCAAAGTCTTTATTGAGTTCAGAGCGAAAGTTTTTGATGTAATGAAGTTCTTTAATTTCTCTCAATTTATCGTCCCCGGACAGCTTGAAGAATAGGAAGATTATGAGCTTAATGACAAGATATCCAGCACATGTGTTTTGATACTGGAAAGAAACGAAGACTGGCAAAATTTATCTGCTGCTTATGTGCGCTAACCTGTTCGTAATCATATCCCCTGATTGACCTATATGGTATTTGTTGCAACCTCAACAGATCATAACATAGACCAGATTTCTGGAATTACAATCCATGTTATCATTGATGTGGAAAGTATAGTTTATGGCATTTAATGTGAAAGAATTACCAAAAATGAGGTTTTCTTTGCAACATTTACACTGCGAGTTTTCACATTTAGAAGTTGTTTAATTGTGGAGTGAGAGTTGGAGGAATGTTGCCATGGTAAGAACTTTCTTACCGTTTATTATTCTAGTTTGGTGGAAAGTTTGTTTGAGATGACCACTAGACCCAATCATTGGTCGACTGTTGTAAATTACCTTGAACAAGTTGAAATTGTTAGGGTTATGAGTGCATACAAAAGATAGCGTGTTTGTTTGATTATTTGGTTTCACCGTTCCTGAGTTTTTGGACGTTAATATGTTTGGACTTCTCAATCCCAATATCTATAACCCTGGAATGATAGTTCCTGCTTCATAAAGATTTTTTTTCAGGCTGGTTAATGTAGTTTGTTGCAACTCCTGATCTGTTATTATTGTACAAATTTTCATTTTAGTATGACGCGGATGACAAAACCTATAATGTAAATACTGCTTAGTGTCAGTTGGTTTATAGTATATGTTTGTGATAATTGTGTTATCCTTACGGGTAACAGGAACGTCAAGAAAAGGAATTTGATCACGTGCCGTTTAGGTTGTGTAATCGATATCTGATAGACTATTCAAAGAATTATGCAGAACCAAACATGTGCTTTCTTTGTATCCCAGATAATAAAACAGTCATCTAAGTACCGTGCGTATACTGTTGAACGTAGGATTGAAAATTTGATCCGTGTGACTTACCGATATCTTTGTAAAGCTAGTGTTCTAAATATCCTAAAACTAAGGTCGCATAAATGTGACTAAACTTGGTGCCCATGGCCGTTCCAATTTGTTGACGGTAATTTTGATCTCCGAATTGGAAGGAATTATTTTCCAGAATTAGCTGAACAGTGGAAAAGATAAATTCTCCATTGAAACGGTCATTGGTCTTCTTGAGCTCATAATTCAACCAAAATTATACAGCTTCATGTCCAAGTTCGTGAGTGATTTTACTATATAAGTTGGTGACATCTAGGATACGGAATACTGCATCATCTTCAATTGAATGGGGAAGATGATTCAGCAAATCAATATCATCTCTAACATATGATGGCACAGTCTGAATAAAAGGATGTCAGGGAAGTGAATTATGCCATTAGTGGCACAGAAGGGTCTGGCCGCAATAGGTTTAAACTTCAAAACTGTAGGACTGTTCAAACAAAAATATTCAGAATTTTGCTCTTTGGTAGCTGATATAATCTACCTTGATTTGTGTAGTTTTGGTGTTATCTATATTATTGCTAATTTTTTCGTACGTTCCATTCGCACGCAGCATTTCTTCCATTTTAGTCTGATAATACTGCGGATCCATAATAACCATTGCCGATCCCTTATCCGCTTCTTTTATAATAACATTTTTGTTATTCTGAAGACCGATTTAAGTCTTTTTGACGAATTCAGGTCAGATGCGTTTACATGGTTGGTTTCTCTGTGGAAATGACTCAGGTAATCTATAAAAGTATCCAATTTTCTGTCCCTACCTCTGCCCGGCTCAATAGTGCTCTTATTTTTAACAAGTGACTCAACAGTCATTTCTTTTTGGTGTTGGGGTAAATTTCATTCCTCTGATAAGCAGACTCTTTTCGTCCAGACACTAAAAATGACACTATAAAGTTTTATAATTTTAGGGTCCACTTTTCCTACCTATCCTGTCTCTGTCGCAAGCTCATCTTGATATTCATTGGTGTCTCTCCCTTGAGCATTTTGCCCTCCCGTGTTGCTTTCGCCTTTAACCATTGTTCTGACGATTCGGGTGACGAAATCTGGCCCGGGTTCATGGTTGGTGGCACTGTCGTCGCAGGGTAGCTGGTTGATGGAATGGCCTCCGTGTAACATCGGCTTAGCGCTGGCTGATTCTGGTTGGATTGATTCGTCGGTACACCATCGAAACGACACGTGATCAAATTCCTGTATTTGACGTTCTTGAAACTCGTAAGGATAACACAATTATCATATACATATAATATATATCAACTGACACTAAGCAGTATTAAGACAGTAGGTCTTGTCATCCGCGTCCTACTAAAATGAGAATTTGTATCTGGAGTTGCAACTAACTAGATTAACCAGCCTGAAAAAAATGTTTAATAAGAAGGAACTATGCTTCTAGGGTTATAGATATTGGGATTGAGAAGGCCAAAAATATTGACGTGCTAACACACAGAATAGTGAGACCAAATAATCGAACAGACACGATGTCTTTTGTATGCATCCATAACCCTAACTATTTCAACCTCTTCCAGGTAATTTACAACAATCGACCAATGTTGAAGACCAGTGATCATCTCAAACGAACTTTGAGCCAAACCAGAATAATAAACGATAAGAGATAGGCCCCTAAACTCATGAAAATTGTTATCCGGGCGACATTCCTCCCACTCTCACTACCCAATTACACAACTTCTAATTGTGGAAACTCGCGGTGTAAATGTTGTAAAGAAATCTCAGTATTGGCAAGTCTTTCCCTTTAAATGTCACTAGCTATACTTTCAACATCAATGATAACTTGTCTATGTTATGATCTGTTGTGGTTGCAACATACTATATAGGTCAATCAGAGGACATGACGAGGGACAGGTCACGCGTACATAGGCAGCAGATAAATACGCCCAGTCTTCGTTTCTTGCCGTTATCAAAACACAACGGTACATGTGCTGGATACCTTGACATTAAGTTCAAAATCTTCCCATTCTTTAAGCTATCCTGGCATGATAATAAATTCAGAGAAATTAAAGAACTTCATTTCACTAAAAAATACTGCCCTGAATTCAATGAAGACTGATACCCGCTCCCCGTTCCCAAACATACACAACCCACAACATGTCATTTTCTAATCGAGTGAACAAACCGAAGCTGGCACAGGATTTGATTCAGTTTTTTGATAATCATAAAAGCCTATCCTTCATTTCGTAGTATAACTTGAATAACCTTTTTGTTTGTCTGCCATGGAGAGAGCAAGTATGGGCATTAAATCACTTAGTTCCCATTTAACATTACCCCTCTTTTATTGCCAGCCTTGAGCATATTTTACAGAGTCCAAAGTAATAATAGCTATGTGCAGGCAAGAAACTAAGTTTTCATACAGTTCTACCATTGTTCCTTAGATGTTGTTTTCAATCGAATTGCTCTATGTAATTATCATGTTTGCTTATTGTTATATCTTGCGTATCAATATATTAGTTCTGTTTTGTATTGTTTTGCATGTGTATATTATTGGTCACGAAGACCACTGTAATCAATTGTAAGTACACACATATGCACATAAAATGAGTCCTGATCGAATGGGATTTAATAAACGAGGCTTTGAAAAACTGCTGAAAACAGTGAAAATAGCAAAAAAAAGATCAGTTTGAGTTTTTCATGAAGTTTTCTAGTATATATATCGGCTGAACAGTAGCCGTGACCATGTCGTATCTTCAGAGTTCCACGTCTTCATAGTTACGGCCGGAACTGT
>JAVTVY010036069.1:0-164099 GCA_036873755.1 Hanleya hanleyi | reverse complement strand
ACAACATGACACCTCCCACGACGCATTCGCACCGCGGATGGTCCATCTCTACACCAAATAACATCCTTCACTGCCCCAAAAGGCTCACTTTCGCTACTACTCCTACTGATGACGTCACGAATGACGTCACAGATGCTGTGGACAGCCCTCAAATCGGGGTCTGCACCCCGAGAACTACAAGATGACACCTCCCACGACGCATTCGCACCGTGGATGGTCCATCTCTACACCAAATAACATCCTTCACTGCCCCAAAAGGCTCACTTTCGCTACTACTCCTACTGATGACGTCACCAATGACGTCACAGATGCTGTGGACAGCCCTCAAATCGGGGGCTGCACCCCGAGAACTACAAGATGACACCTCCCACGACGCATTCGCACCGCGGATGGTCCATCTCTACCCAAAATACCTTCCTTCGCTGCTAAAAAATGCCCACTTTCGCTACTACTCGTACTGATGACGTTACCGATGGCGTCACAGATGACCCGAACATCCCTCAAATCGGGGTCTACACCCCGAGAACTACAAGATGACACCTCCCACGACGCATTCGGGCTGAGAATGGAGCATCTCTACCCCAAATACCTTCCTTCACTGCTAAAAAATGTCCACTTTCGCTACTACTCGTAGTGATGACGTTACCGATGACGTCACAGATGACGGGAACATCCCTCAAATCGGAATGTACACCCCGAGAACTACAAAATGACACCTCCCAGGACGCATTCGGACCAAGGATGGTCCATCTCGACCCCAAATACCTTCCTTCACTGCCCCAAAATGGCCACTTTACTTATTACAACCAACTGCGCATGCGCAGATTGACGCGACTTGCACTTAAAAACACACCATTCTGACTCTACCCCACACAAGCTTCACTTTGACACCTTCCACGACCCATTCGGACCCATAGCGGTGCATCTCTACCCCAAACACACACCCACATACCCCCCAAAATGCCTGCTTTTTATACTACGGGCCAGACTGCGCATGCGCAGACTATTGAACACGGACGAACCATTAGTCCAGTCGGATGCTCCTCCACGAGAGCTTCAAAATAAGACCTCATACGACACCATAGGACCATTAGGGGCTCACCTAGACCCCAACACGTCCATCCCGTATGGGCCTATACTCCCACAGCCATGCAGTATAGGCCTATGGGCCTACCCAGGCCTCAGTGACTTTTTCCAAAAATTTCACCGTTTCGCTCTGGGACACTTCCTATCATGTTCTAAATGACGAGACTAAGAAAACAAATCCAAACAACCCTACCGCAAATGTGTAGAAGTAGGTTTTGCAGTGGGACAAACATCGGTCCTATACCCCAGTATGGGACTATATGGGTCTATATGGGTCTCGGTGACTTTTTTCAAAAATCTCACCGTTTCGCTCCGGGACACTTCCTATCATGTTCTAAATGACGAGACTAAGAAAACAAATCCAAACAACCCTACCGCAAATGTATAGAAGTAGGTTTCCCAGTGGGACAAACATTGGTCCTTTTCAAAAATTTCACCGTTTCGTGTCGGGACACTTCCTATCATGTTTATCTTGACGAGACTAAGAAAACGAGACCCCACAACCTATACCGCAAATGTCGAGAAGTAGGTTTCCCAGGATGGTCCTATTCCCCCATGCCCCATATAGGCATTTTCGCGTAATTTAGGATAAAGTCCGTGTTCCGTATTCTTTCAGGAAAAATTTTACATACACCCACCCCGGAACTAGGGGGAGATAACTCTATTAATAGGCAAGCCCCGTTAAGCCCGGCGACCTATATACCCCCATACTCCATATAGACATTTTCCCGGATTTTTCGATAAAGTCCGTGTTCCGTTTTGTTTTTTCAGGAAAAATTGTACATGCACCCACCCCAATGACTGGATGCCCCTTCACATAGGCTTCACATGGATACCTCATACAACTCCATCGGCCCATTAGGGGCTCCCCCAGATCCCAAAACGTCTATTTCCATACCCTTTGGCCACTGCGCATGCGCAGAATGCAGATATTTCAACCCCACACCCAGCCCATCAGATGCTCCTTCACGAATGCTTCACTTTGATACCTCATATGACCCCATTGGTCCATTAGGGACTCCCCTAGCTCCAAAACGTCTATTTTCATACCCTTTGGCCACCGCGCATGCGCAGAATGCCGATATTTCAATCCCACACCCAGCCCATCAGATGCCCCTTCACGAATGCTTCACTTTGATACCTCATATGACCCATTGGTTCATTAGGGGCTCACCTAAACCCTAAAACGTCTATTTCCACACCCTTTTCCCAGAATTCCCTGTCTGCGCATGCTCAGAATGTGGATAACGGCCGAGCCCCTAGTCCAGTCAGATGCCCCTTCACGAATGCTTCACATTGATACCTCATACGACCCCATCAGACCATTAGTGGCTCCCCTAGCTCCAAAACGTCTATTTCCATACCCTTTGGCCACCGCGCATGCGCAGAATGCCGATATTTCAACCCCACACCCAGCCCATCAGATGCCCCTTCACGAATGCTTCACATTGATACCTCATATGACCCCATTGGACCATTAGGGGCTCCCCTACATCCCAAAACGTCTATTTCCATTTTCTTTGGCCACCGCGCATGCGCAGAATGCCGATATTTCAACCCCACACCCAGCCCATCAGATGCCCCTTCACGAATGCTTCACTTTGATACCTCACTCGACCCCATCGGACCATTTTATCTAGGGACTGCGGCGACCGCATCACCGCCAGGACTGCATCACCGCGGAGGAATACATTCCCTGCAACAATTGGAATTCTCCTGTGTTGGAGGTAGCTTTTTGGTGATTCTGCCGGAGCTATAGTGCACTTGACCTCTCCTCCACGTTTCCTCCACAAATGACCTCTACATCCGGGGGTAAGTTACGGGCTCCGGTCTATTATATACTACTTACAGTATACCTCCTTATGTTACTACAATGACCAGGGCTTTGAAAATATCCTTCTATTTACTGCTGTCCAACACTGTATACGGGTACTCAACCTGTCACGTCCCGACAGATTGTAGTAGATCTTTTAGCTTTCAATTTAGCAGAGAGAGATAGTCCTAGAGCTCTCAAAAAAAAAAAAAAAAAAAATTATGATGGAATTGAAGTTATTTTACTGTGAGAATTATGTTCTCTCTATTCTTTCTAAAAATTGATTGAAGAATATTAGTTTTTCTACGCTCTTCGAATTATCCGGCATTTCCACGATCGTACTAGACGTTTGACGACAATTGAACTTCAAATTTAAGACGACTTCTTGGAGTTCGGGTAATTTGCACTTAACTGCATGGCCGCAGACAAGGGGGGCATGGACCCCCTCCCCCCCCCCCGATATTTGCAAGACAAACAAAAAATAGACGTGATTGTGAAATACATATTCCCCACTGCGTGTTTGTCAGAGGGGAAAGTGGTCAAGGAGAGGAAACGAGGCATGTTTAAGCATGCAGTTAATAGGGGAGTTCCGAATCGCCTTTTACATCTAGACTGCTGGCGCTCGTGTTGTTAAGAGTTGAGAGTGATTCTTGGCCTTATTTTCTACGAAAATCTGTCGTCGATAATTGCATGTATAAATTCTCTAATCGAACTTGTAAATCAATGAGAAAATCATGTCCGTGTCAGTGCACCAGCGCGGGCAGTTGCGAATCACTTTGGTAAGAAGCGGATCACGCCATCTAGCGGTCGTCACAGCCGCTGAGAATATATATATATATATATATATATATTTTTTGTAAAGCCTGAGTGGTCATCTACATGTATCACCAATATCCCAATAGGCGAAAAATGATGTATCACATGCCTGGACTTTGTTGGATTGCCATTACTGAGGCAGAAATTTTTCATAGACAACGACGGCCTGATCTGTCTGACCATGCCATATACGGAAATTATCCTCACTAATTGAATTAATTCTCTCAGGATTTCGATAGTTTGTTATTTGTTCACGGATGACACCATTCATTTAAGATTGAACCTGACAGACCTGGTTCAATAGAAACCTGTCGAAAATGTTTCCCCATCTGACCTGATATACTGCATGGAATTCAGATTCAAATTTAAGAAAGTTACACACATGTTCCATCGTGTTTCTGACAGCTGAACGAATTCTACTCGCATATTCAAGATTACAATATATAAACTCTCTAAATGGACATCGGACATCTATTTAGCATCTATATCTGGACAACAGAAAATAGAGGAAAGGACACACAGATATATTTTCCCAATTTTAATAATGAAATCTTTAATTTTGAAATCTTTGGTATGTGTGTGGTGGGGTGGGAGAAGTGGGGGGGGGGAGGGGGTGAAGACTATCCCGTTCTGTGACTTAAAATTATTATGCCGCATTATGTTACAATTCTGGCGAGATAAGGGTTATCGCAAATCATTAGATATTGTGTTTGACCATTCATATGATTCAGTCACTGAAACGAATACTGAAATTACCACTTAAAGCCATTTTATTTCTCGTGGATTTAACACTTAAGAAATCACACGCGTTTTGTCCCAGCGTGAATTTGCCATTGCGTGGTACCGGAAGCATTACCATGCCGAATTGACCGAGAAACAAACAACGCAGGTCGGTTGTTCGACATTTATTTGGGTCCACAGAAACAGACGTTCCAATAAAAATAGAAAAGATTTAGACAGATGCTTTATTGCAAGAAATATAAGGCGTTCATTAGGGAAGTGATCCGCAAGTCACCGTGATTCGGAACCCACAAAACTACTGTATAAATTCCTCCCAAAATGTACAAAACACGTATTCCCTCCAAAACCGCAACCTGGATGAGTCGCTGAGCTAATCAGTGTGCACAGCGTTTTTTGTGTTGACCAAGTTTGAGGTTTAATAACCCTGGAAAGAAAATACTCACACATAAAAGCAAGAAAAGACCAAAAGAAACTGGTTACAACGTGTGCGTTTTAATGTTGAGTTTTATTCACTGGGAAAGGCCAAGAACGCATCTCCAGTCATCAGGGATTCTGGAGCTTCCGGGGCCGAGGTATACTGTAAGAACAACTGAAAAACACAAACACATAAAAGCACACAGAAAAGCCACAGACACATACACGCGTAAATTCAATGGGAATAAAGAAATTCAAGACGATGTACGGATGTGGGGGTTGCGTATATTTTTTGGAAGCGAAGATATAATTTGTACAGTACAACACAGCGAGTTGCAGACTTTCCGAGAGATAACTTCATAACAGGCATCATTCCAAGCATGGACTAATATTTAACACCATTTAAAAGCTATACGGTAATGCAGGATAATCATTATTCATTTACGCTGACATTTTCTTCATCGATAGTGGCAGAGATCATTCATGAAATGACGGCCTCGCCATACGATCCACATCGCAATAGCTGCTCCCTAAGCATGCGCAGATCGATTTTGTCCTAAAATACCGGAAGGCGACGCACGACGGAAAGGGCGACGTCGCGGGCGACGTCGTGGGCGACGTCGCGTTTAAAAAGGGCGACGTCGCGTCGCGTTCTATCAATTAACATTATAAGAACACGACGGGAAGGGCGACGAGAAGGGCGACGTCGCTCATCCCGTCGCGTTGATGAAAGCGGCGCGCGATGCGCGACGGGAAGGGCGACGTCGCGGGCGACGTCGTGGGCGACATCGCGGGCGACGTCGTGGGCGACATCGCGTTTAAAAAGGGCGACGTCGCGTCGTGTTGTATCTCTTAACATTATAAGAACGCGACGGGAAGGGCGACGGGAAGGGCGACGTCGTGGGCGACGTCGCCCTTCCCGTCGCCTGCGACGCACGACGCAAAAATGGCCGAAATGGAACACCATAGCTTTCCAACATATGCAACACATGAGGGGGGAGTACTCTGTCGCTCTTGCTAACGTACAGTATACGTTGGCCGTATGCAAGCCGTATGCAAATAAGCTGAACCTTTCCATGGTTGCACAGCAGGACTACTACTCCACAGAGTGAAGAACAACACGGTTCAAGGTGGGTCGAAGTTAAAGCGACGACTTTGTGGTTTGGGGTTTCTATTTGAAAACGTCCCACTGAGTTCACCCGAATGTTACTGAAAATCCCGTTCTAAAACACCACCGGTCAGCTTTTCACGTCCAAGTTCGACTGAAATGTGTTGTTGTTACACAGACGTCCGTCTCCAAACAGGGGAGAAAACTCAATTCGTAATCGGTTTTTAAAGCAAATTCGAATTGAATTTTCTCAAAATTCCTTCAAAAACAACAAAAATTGAATAAACACAGCTGAAAATTGAGTTTTTTTTATTCAATTTGGCCGTTCGGCCTCCTTTTAACGACGTGTATGAATCCCTGGTGTGTGCTAAAGAATTGATGGGCATCCTAACAGCCGACATGTTGTTTGTCAGTGGACGAATTTCTTTCCGAACACGTGCTCGGTTTGCATTTTATGTAATCCTCGTGCGCACAAAGGGAAGTGGAACCCGACTACAGAAGCAAGGCCCATTGAAATGCATTGCAATGGGGAACCCCATTATTTCAATTGTGTCCAAACAGGAAGTCAAAATTTCGTCGAGAACCATGACAATCCCTATTGGAAATCCTATGAGTCGTGGGTTCCCCATATGACAATTATTTGGCGGGAGATTTCACGTTGCTCTCCTAGACCTCCGTCTGATCGATGGAGGTAAAAACAGGGAAAACAACTGCGTAAGAAGGGCAATCTGCCTCAATTTACCTTTTCGCTCGGTCATATCCCTCCGCGATGAAGTGATTACCTTGCTCGCTGTCGGAAGTAGGTCAATATGCCTAGAACTGCTCTTTCATTATAGGAATGGACATTTCAGTGAGTTCATCAATTCAGGGGGACCAGCGAGTTTCAACTAAAACAAATAAAAACATTGTGTTTGAAGTCAGTCTCTTTCTTTTTCTTCAGTGAACAATGAAATAAGAACAACAACGTTTGTAAAAAAACGTGGTGAAGCTACGAAATCGCAGAAGCGGTGGCTCATAGAGATCGGTCAAATAAAAAATGGACAGTTCACATGTTTTTACATTTTGGAGAAACAAAGTAAAAAGCCTAATTTATCACGCCAAACGAGTGTATTATACGCAAGTCCTGGATTCCGGTCAGCAGGCGATTACCAAAATCTTGGAACCATCTGCGGGAGCCTGTTCCGGCAAAGTGTAAAACTTCATTCGTACTCAATCTGGAGGTAGATGGAGATTCGTATGAAACACCACAGGCCACCGGCGACCAGTTCAATGATTGGTTCACATCACCTGTGAAATTTTGGGATTGGTCTTTCCCAGTCTCAAGTTTTTGAATTCTAGACATTTCGGTGAAATACGTAACTAGTTGAAAAAACTTTGTGTAAAAAAACCTGTGGGTTTAGCTGGCGTCCCATCAAAATTTCTTGAAATGTCAGCTGATATTATTGCGCCATCATAGACTACCCCTATTCAAACATGGTAACAAGAACGATCCCAGTAACTACAGACATACAGATCTTACCAACAGTATCGAAATTTCTTGAAAGGCATGTACACTATCACCTACTGCATTACAACACATATAAGGGAAGTGGGAAGGGGGCCGACATACTGACAGAGCCACATGACTTCACAGTATAGTCTTTAGGTTAACCTATTCTACATCTTAGCTTGCTAAGCGCATTTCACGTTTCACTTAACACTACCCTTAGATTTTCGCTGTGATTCGGCATGTATTTCACCCGGCGCCATCTATCTAGAGGGAGATAATCCAGTTCGAAAGTTGTTCCCAAAGCATGAGGTCAAATGTCGGCCCCATTTAAACGAGCCAATGAAATTATCTGTATTCAAATATTTCTCAGACATGCAGACATGTCAGTTTCACGAGGCGCAAGACTGGGGGAGTCTACGTGAGACCAAAACGAAGTTGTGCGAATTAGCTATTTATTTCTCACTCTAGTGGAGCATGTTTCTTTGTTTATCTTAAGAAAAATCATATTACAAACGGCCTAACATATTTGAAAACAAAATAAAATCGGCGGCAGACCACAAGAAAATGGCATGCTTTTTATTTTGTGATGGGGGCACTTCGAGGCCCACCATGGGATCATTTCAATCGATCGCTTTCTGGAGGTGTGTCTTCGTTGTATGAATGTGATTGCACCGATGTGGGATGTAACGGGACCAGTCGGATGTGACCATTTGAGAAACGCCTTATTACACTCAGATAGCACCCGTTGCCGCATGGCTACGAGCAGAAGTTTCTATACGTATGATCGTGCCATGCGTTCGGATGATGCCTATTCTAAAGCACATACCAAGAATCTAACGATTCGTGATATGTGTTGTATCTCAGGTACGCTTTTATTGTACCTGTTCATGTGGCAACTTGGATGACATGACCACACGGTCCCTAGCACCGGCATAAGCGGTATTAGATACAAATCTAGAGAGCTATGATGGAAATGCTCTGACAACTCGTATATTGGTAATTGGTGAGCTGTTTCGCTGTGACAACTCGTACACTGGGGATTGGTGAGCTGTATCGTCGTCAGATGAAAATGACGGCATTTAACACAAAAGACTAGTCTATAAGGCCCGATGTCCACCCAGCATCAACTTCCCACAAATGCCAACATATATCAAAGACCAAAACAGGTCTGTACAGAGGGCGAGCCTCGGGGACGAAACGTCCACCAGCAGAATCTCGCCATATACTTACAACACATATAGGGGAAGTTGGAAGAGGTGCCGACATACTGACAGAGCTACATGACTTCACAGTATAGTCTTCTGGTTAACCAATTCTAAAGCACATACCAAGAATCTAACGATTCGTGATATGTGTTGATCACACGGCCCCAATCGTAATAAATTAATATCCTATCAATGCTCCCCAATCGTATATGTCGCTATGTAGGATCTTACTGATTTCAATTGAATTTTGTGTTCGGAGCGCCCAGCTCATGAATATTTAATAGTCTTATGACATCACGACCGCATTTTAACTACTTTACTTGAGTCGGGCAGGGGGGATAGGTTCATGGACTCTGGGTTAACTCAATGTTACGCCAAGGACGATTCCATAATTCTACCCCGCATTATGGCGCCAACCTGGCGGGAGGGCGGCAACATCAGAAGATTCCCCCCACAGCTTGGCGTGTGCTTCGGCTGAGCCAACCAGAAAGCACTTGTCATTACGTTCCCTTCAAAGCACTATGAAAACCTCTCGGGATTGGTCAACACGCGCGTTACTGCAAGCCGGTTAGATCCTGCAAGCGACATATCCAAATGGGGAAGCAGTTAGGATTTAGTTTTAATTAGATTGACACGGCCCCAGACCAGACAGTCCGGCTTCTGCAATGATGATTCTAAAAGGATTTATTACAAATCCGGGGCCATTTGACTCGTGGAGTTACCATATTGATAACGGTCATCTTGTTGGAGCCGTTCTTTATCGAATTCAAAACATCGGACAATCTTATTTAGTTTATGAAACTACATGATATCAATTTATCTGGAGAATTTCAGAAGATGGGATTATTTTAGATAATGTATTATACTTAATATATTTATATGATGCCTATACAAGATTTTTAAAGATGTATTACATTTCGAAATATTGTTCTCCGAATTATTGTCTTTGTATTTATTCTTATCTGTTTTTGGAAAACTGCATTCTGTAAATTTTATCTAGAATAATTCAGAAGGATTATTTTAGCGAATGTATGTTACTCAATACATTTAAATGATGTTATACACAATTTTAAAAGATGCATTAATATATTTCGAGGTTCTAAATACTCCAAATTATTGTTTATGTATATTATACATATTTACAATTTTTATAATAATATTATCTGTTTTAGCCCTCGACCCTCAAGAAGGCATTTGTCCTGCCTCTTAACTTGTGCGTACTATGCTGATATCTTCTTTTTTCTTATTTCAGCGGTGGGAACAATCATATTTGAGAAGAGGTTGGGCTGTTTTTCAAAGAGAATTGACCCCGAATTACAAAAACTAATCAACGGTGTTCATGACTTTTTTGAGATGACGCAAAAGATCAGTATATTCTCGTCAAAGACATCAAAGCGCTTCTTTCCAAAATATTGGAAAAAATTTCGAAATGCCAATGAAGTAATTTATTCCGTTGGTGAGTCTAGAATCTGCCGCAGAAGGAATCTGTACTTATTTGTTGTGTGCAATTCATAGACGGTAATTAAGATATCCAATAATTCGATCACTATATTTAAGCCCTGATTGTTCAAAGCTGTTCACATTTGGGTTGCACTACAAGATGTTGGCAAATAAAAATTTCATACAGTCCGAGGTGTTGGATATAAGCAATTTGAGTTGACAGGTAGTCTAAAAGTGATCGAATTATTAGAGACCTTACCGCAATAACTAGTCTGCATAGGCTAATTTGACATAAAATTAATCCGTATTGTTTGATAATCGTACACCTGCTCATTGATTGTACTAGCGACAGAAAAAATGTTGAGACGTTTTTACGTTCTTGTGATCGAGGCAGGATATCCATTACCTGGGGTGTATGCACATGTACCCTTTTTACAGACTCCGAAGCGTCCTTCTAACGCGATTAGCTAATGTCGACGAGCGCTCTCACTGATCGTTGATTGGCTATCCTCTATTGTAGGTCTATATACTCCGTACCAACCGTGCATGCACATGATATGGAGTATACAGACCTGCATTATGGAGGAGGCATATTTCTAGGCGTTTTCCCCAGCAAAGGCACTTACTTGAAAATCCGACAAATTTGATTGGTCGACGGTGGTCGTATTTGTTCATGGAGCAACTTCCCATGGGGAAGTCCGGGAGTCCTCGATCTTTTCATCATGTATGTCAAGTTTCGCCGCGATCGGCTCATGGTTTCCTCCGGGGATGATCTTGGAAGGTTCATCGGAAAACTAGGTCATCAAAATCCGTTACTTATTTTTTTTTTGACTGAGCAACTTCTCGTGGGGAATTTCGAGAGATCTCGTCGGCTCACCATGTGAAGTTTCAGCGCTGTGGACCAAGCGACGGAACAAAATCTGTCGGAAAAATAATAATAATGCCAAGAATAGAAACATTTGTTGTCTATACGATACCCCCAGTTCCAGGTTATATATGGACAGATACCAAATTTCGTATTGGTATATCTTACCCATAGAACAAAGAAGAACTTTTTTCATTTTTAAGTTAAAATGTCAAATTCAAGGTCACTCTACACCAGAAAATCATTGAAAATTGCTAAAACTGCAGTTGAAGGGTGTTTTATCCTATAACTACAGTCCGGGATGTGGCATGTGACGGAATTTGAGTATCAGCTCACCACAAACTCATGGTAAAGAAGAAACGTATTGATTTTAATATTTGTTTGTCCGTCTATCAGATGTGCTGGCGACGTTTGAAGTGACACCATATATATCTAACGTTCAAATAACTTTTTAATGACGCGTTACATCTCGGTTGACCATACAGCGATAAAAACAATGTTCTAGGGATTATTTTCCCAGTTGATACGAGTAAGTAAGCATACGAAAAGTAGTTCGCCCATGTGTAAAACTGAGAGGGGTGTTCGTTGGGATTTAAACCGAACCCCATGTGCGCGGGTATTTCCGTATACGTCATTGCCATGTCGTAAAGGTCAGCTTTCGGTCAAGACGTTCGCGAGCTAATATTTCACATATAAATAATTGAGATTGTTTCGTTTTTATCTCGCCTTACGAAGTAAAGGGAGGGAGGGAGGGAATTTGGCTTAATGTCACACTCAAGTTTGTTTCACTCATATGGTGACAGTCAGTTGGGTTGGTGGAGGAAGCCGGAGTACCCGGAGAGAACCACCGCCCTTCGGCAAGTAACTGACAAAGTTTCACACATGGACCAGCTGGGCTCGAACCCGTGCCGGTTCAGCGGTGTGAGGCTAGCGGTCACCAGCGAAGCGCCTTAGACCACTCGGCCACCGAGGGCCCTCGAAGTAAAGGGGAGATATTGTGAGGGGGAAAAGAGGATGTCGTCGTCGTCGGTGTCGGTGTCGGTGTTGGTGTCCCCTGCGTGAAAATGATAAGGTTTTTGGTTTAGCAAATTCAAAAAAAAATCTAGAAAATTTAGAAAAAATATGAAAACAAGTATGTGGGGGGGGAGGTGGGTATTCCGCCTCGGGGTACTACTCCTGGGGTGCTCCAATGTTAAAATCCATATGATAGACTTTTGCGTTTAGCTGAAGTGCACATGAACATCTGTACTTAGAAAGTGTTCTGCAGTGGTCAGCTGTCATTAAATGATTATGAAACTTGGTACACATGTTTCTTATGATTAGAGGATGTACCTGTGCAATTTAGGAGATGAAATGTTGATTTTTGTCCAAATTGTAGCAAATGATAAGAGTTTTCTGTTTAGGTGAATTGTACATGTAGGCCTCTACATGTATACATGCACATGTACATGGTAAGTTTGCTGCAGTTGTCAGATCTCATTGGATGATTACGAAACTTGGTACACATGTTTCTTATGATTAGAGGATGTACCTGTGCTATTTAGGAGATGAAATATTAATTTTTGTTCAAATTTTGAGGGTTTTGTCTAAGTAATTTGCCAATGATAATGTACATGTATATACATGTACACCTGTACATGGAAAGTTTTCTGAAGCTGTCAGCTTTCATTGGATGAGTTTGACACTTGCTACCCAAGTTCATTGTGATTCGAGGATGTGCATGTGCTATTTAAGAAATATGACATTAAATTTGAATTTTTGTCCTAATTATTGGAGTTTAGACTTTGTACGTTTCCGTTGGTAAGATTTTTGTTGGGCAAAACTTTACATGTAGATCTGGTCATGGACAGTTTGTTGAACCTTTCGTGGGATAATTATAAAACTTGGTGAACATGTTTCATGTTTTCCTGGGTCAGAGCTGTCCCGCAGTAATCCCACATGGGACCGACCTATCCAGCAGTAATCCCAAATGGCACTGGCCTATCCACCAGTAAGGCCACACGGGACTGATCTATCCAGCAGTAATCCCATATGGAACTCAACTATCCAGCAGTAATCCCAGACCGGACTATCCAGCAGTAATCCCATTGGGACTGGCCTATCCAGCAGTAATATCACACAGGACTGACCTATCCAGCTGTAATCCCAAATGACACTGGCCTATCCAGCAGTAATGCCACACGGGACTGACCTATCCAGCAGTAATCCAGGACCGGACTGGCCTGTCCAGTAGTAATCCCACATGAGGCTGGCCTATCCAGCAGTAATCTCACATGGGACTGGCCTATGCAGCAGTAATCTCACACGGGACTGACATATCCAGAAGTAATATGACACTGGACTGCAATATGCAGCAGTAAGCCCACATGGCACTGACCTATCCAGCCATAATCCTACATGGGACTGACCTATTCCGCTGTAATCCCACACAGGTTTAGCCTATCCAGCAGTAATCCCACACGGGACTGGCCTCCCCAGCCGTAATCCCACAGATTATTGCCGTATGCAGCAGTAATGCTACACTGGACTGCCTATGCAGCAGTAATCCCACACGGGACTGTCCTATCCAGCATTAATCCCGTACGAGACTCATCTATCCAGCAGTAATCCCAGACAGGACCGGCCTATCCAGCAGTAATCCCACTTGGGACTGGACTATCCAGCAGTAATCCCACAGGGGACTGATCTAAGCATCAGTAATAACACACGGGACTGATCCATCCAGCAGTAATCCTATACAGGACTGGCCTATCCCGCAGTGATCACACGTGGGACTGACCTATCCAGCAGTAATCCCCCACTGGACTGTCCTATGCAGCAGTAATCCCATGGCACTGACCTATCCATCCTACATAGGATTAACTTGTATGCCGTTAATCCCACATGGGACTGATATTATTGTCTGTACCAGATAATCTATTCCAGACATTATTGTCTGTACCACATCACCTATTCCAGAGGTTATTGTTTGCTCTACATGTATGCTTTCAATACTGCTGCTGCTTCGGCGGATGACCCCGCAAGGCGAGATGTTGGGGTTGTTTTAACAGTAATCAATTGTAAACGATATTTGAGTGAAAAAACGCGTTCAAACACGTTTGTAAACTTTGCCAATTTTCGGTGTACAAGATCAAGCTTTCGACAGAAAATTTCCTCAAAATACGATTTTAGAACTAACTAAGGATGTGATAAGGCAGAAGTAACTGGATATATTATTGTTTCAAACAGACGATAGTATATCGAAGATATATTTTTATCATTTAAAAGTGAACACAGTATTTTCGTTATTTGGGATTTCACTATCTGAGAATACCACAGATTCTAGTGCCGAAAAATTGGTCGAGTTCCCTGCGGGATTCGAACCAGCGAACCCAGAGTCAGGCACCTAATCGCCAGCACTGTATGTCGGCGATCTAAGCCACTCGGGACTCGACCAATTTTTTCTGCACTAGAATCTGTGATATTCTGAGATAGTGTAATCCCAAATAATGAAAATACTCTTATACGATCTCTTTCTAAATGATAAATATATGTCTTGGATTAGGGTCATCAGAGGGGTACTGTATGTTCGCTTTCAAGACTACCGGTCTGCTACCTCTTATTTTGAGGGAGACCCGTTGGCCGGGTGGTTTAGATCACCGACATATACAGTGCTGGCGATTAGGTGCCTGACTCTGGGTTCGCTGGTTCGAATCCTGGACGGAACTCGACCAATTTTTCAGCACTAGAACCTGTGCTATTCTAAGATAGTGTAATCCCAAATAACGAAAATATTGTTAGACGATAGTATCGCCTATTCTATCTCAGGGGAAGCCCCATTTAAAGATTTATTTGTCAATATGTGAGATATTTCGTAGCGGTACAATACTTGTCAAACTTCAGAAATGTCCTTGAACATTCTTTTTATCCAGATATCGAGCTTTGCACATATATTGCACGACATCAATGATCTTCAGATTGCATTAATTTGTTTATTTCGAGATATTCCGAATTTTGCAAGGCGACAGTACAAATAGTACAACAACAACAACGCTGTAACGGTCCATCCTCTTAACGGCGTACTGCTCTTCTTTCCAGGCCAGAAATACGTCAACTTTCACGAAAACGAGGCTTCAAAACATGAGAAAGAAGTTGAAGGATTTCTGGGTTATATCTTGAAAGAAAACAACCTTTCCCGTGGAGACGTAAATTCCATCTTGTCCGAAATGCTCGGTGCTGGTGTTGATACGGTAAGTTCAGATTCGCGCTTGGTTTCTAGCCACTTCAAAAATGCGTCTGCACCATTCAGCTTACACTAGTCTTTTCAGCAAATATGGAATACATTGTAGCTGCTATATTCAGCATGTTGACGTGAGACTCAAGTAGATATTAGTATAGGCACTGAGTGGACATCTTGGTATCACCGACTGGCGGATCTGTCTGGCCGAGTGACGTCACCGAAAAAAATAGCTGAATATAAGAGTTACTGCGATTGAGTTCTGGCCGTCGTATATCACTCGACATGCGGAGATATTCGGGGTTTCCTAAAACACAAATAGGCCTACCTTCAAAAATAAGAGAATTTTCTGTCCACCGATCAGTGGTTCAAGATGGATGACATTGCTTGAACTCGGATCTCCGTTAGGGCAAGGTACGAGTCTTCGTAAGCAGATGTAGAAGAAGGTGCATGGCACCAATGATCAAATTGAAGCTGCCTTGACAATCATGGATAATTGTCCCGTTGTCAGAGTTTGTAACCTATTAACGCTAAACTATCGGTGTAAATGGCAGTGTGTTCTATGTCTATTGCTGTCATGAAAATCTCATGGAGATATCAATATCCAAACAAAGTTTCCCCTTACGTTGCCGAGGCATAAGTCAGATATACCTGCAGGTCAGAATCCATGAGAAAATCTTGAAACAAGAGACCTAATATTCGTCTATATTCCCTAATATTCGTCGTCACAAATGACCAACATTTGGAGGTGGCAAATCAAACTGTTCCTGATTTTATACCTATTGAAATTTGGAAAAGGTAGCATTGATATTTTTTCAGAATTCATAGAAACAATTTAAAATACATCACAAACTATTTATTTCCGAGTCCTGTATAATGGTCAAACATTGTTCGTGGGAAGTCAAGTCCTGATTATAATCTGAGACACAAAAGATGATCTGTGACCTAGAGAGGGTGGTAATAAAGATGATCTGTGACCTAGAGAGGGTGGTAATAAAGATGATCTGTGACCTAGAGAGGGTGGTAATAAAGATGATCTGTGACCTAGAGAGGGTGGTAATAAAGATGATCTGTGACCTAGAGAGGGTGGTAATAAAGATGATCTGTGACCTAGAGAGGGTGGTAATAAAGATGATCTGTGACCTAGGGAGGGTGGTAATAAAGATGATCTGTGACCTAGAGAGGGTGGTAATAAAGGTGATCTGTGACCTAGAGAGGGTGGTAATAAAGATGATCTGTGACCTAGAGAGGGTGGTAATAAAAAGCGAATGCTCTGATGGTGGAGAGAAGGGGTGGAGGAAGGATTTCAGTTATAGATTGGTGTGGTGGGTGGGTGGCTTGGGTGTTTTGTTCGGGGAGGGAGAAGGGGTCTCGGTTTTAGGAGGGAGCGAATTGGGAACCAAGCATATTCATCATCATTGGGAAATTAGTTAAGCAAAAAAAGTGAAAAAAGAGTTCCAAACAATAAAACAACCCGCATTATACTGATCATTGATCGGGTCCGTTAATTAAATCTATTCTCCCATGATCATGCAAAACGAGAGTTTAAAGAAATTAAGCTGTAATCGATTTATTTAAAAACACTGAACGCATTACTTGTCCTGATGACAGACATCCGCTGCTATACAATGGATTGTATACGAGCTTGCCCGACACCCAGAAATCCAAGAGGAACTCCATGCGGAGATAACCAGAGTTATCCCTCTTGGAGCATTTCCCACGTGGAAACATCTACAAGAGATGCCGTTACTGAGGGGCATTGTGAAAGAGGTCCTTAGGTATGATATGAATTTTAATTTCGTCATTGTGAAATTACTAATTGCGAAATAATTACCTGTATACATGTACAAATCTAGTCAGAAAAGGGTTTCAAAATGTAAACGAGGCAATATACTCGGCACGGTACCCGTGTAGATTTGGTAATATACCTTATATATTCCAGTGCCCGCCAGGCATTATCGAAAACTTCCTTTCTATTTTCATTATACACTTATCAGTTACTTGAACTTTTAATGTCATTAATTTCGAATGAATATGGTCTTTCGATTATTTGACGAGATGTCGAATATATTTATTTTTGTTTCGGGTGTGAATGGCCTTGATGTAAAATAATTATTTCTCATTCCATTATTGGTATCGAATTTAGACTCACCAGCGCAGGCCTACTGGCTTGGAATCGTGAATCAAGGGAGATAACTCAATATTCAGTTAATTTCCCCAACGATGGTCTGGATTATCTCCCAAACATTGCAACTGTTTAGACAAATGTGCATTCCAATAATTTGTCTTATGGGAAATGGTTAATATAAATACAAAATAGCAACATAAAACAGCACCTGTGCGTCATTCCATGATTTTGTTTTTTGCCTTTGATTTGTTGAGATAGTGAAATAATGTGGCCGTCATTTTCACACAAATAAACAAAATGACCTGTTGACACGGTACCCTACAAGTGAGTGAGTGAATGAGTAGGATTTAATAAATATGGGTAGTACATGTACATGTAATTCTAAACTCGCAAGTACAAAACCTGTCTGTTTGTGAAAGGCAATGAAACAGTTTAGCTCTATTTTCTATATTTGGTGATCTGATCAGCTGTCTGACGATCGTTCTCATGCAGCTTAATATGGTAAACAAACTGCGCGAACATACAGAACATTTAAGAAACAATTTGAATTTGAACTTTATCTGGCCCAGCTTAATCTCTTCTTAGTCAGATCCAACGAACTGATATGCGCAAACTGAGAGCCAATTGTCATCGATTGGAAATTAAGAGTGATAGATATTATAATCCGTTAAGTCTCACCTGACTAAAAGTGTTGTACTTTATGTAAATCTGGTACTCTGTAGGATGAGTTCCGTTGTCTAATGAAATGTAGCTTATTCGCCAAAGAACGTGTTCAGTTTCTTTCTTTCATAAATACTATGAACAAAAATTTAGTTCAGCTTCTTCTTCGCAGCAAATTCATTTGGCTATTATCCTGTGAAGCATTGAAGACCCTGGGCAGACTTATTCAGAAATACATACTAACTCGTAGCAGAGCCACTCTGCAGCGATGATGTAATATATACAACATTTTCTGAAACGGTCTGTCCCTTTTGGGTCAAGGATAAGGGGGTGGGTCCAGTTTTCAACATCAAGTGAAGATGTTATCTCCAGGTATGTCACTAGAACACAGTAAAACACACAGTTTTGCCCACCCTCAATCTTCCTTAGAATGCAGAAGACAAATACGACCACAAATTTGCTTTCTTGTCATGCCGAATTTGTAGTTTGAAGCAGGAAAAGTATCATCTTCATGGTCAAATCTACGAAGCAAATTTCTGGTGAAATATATCGCAAAATACAATGCAAAATATATAGGAAGATGCCTAAAGACTTCATTGAAGCCCAACGATCAATTTAAATGGCTTAATATGAACAAATAATCTAGAATTACTTTCAAATCATTTACGAATCATTTCGTCGGCAAACTAAGGAGAACCGTTGATATTAGAACCTTGATTGTTGGCATGAAGGTGCATTAGGGGACTGTTACCAGCAAGTTCTGAGCTGATCTATTTTTTATGAAAATTTCTGGTGAAAATCACTGGTGATTCTCACTTGGGCAGTGCCCATCTTAATAGACAGGATTTCAACTTGGGGTGGGGATGTTGTGTTTACAAATGTCAGCTGCATTATGTGATATACCAAGCTGTTTCAAGCCTTCCAAACTTTCCAACCTATCTCCGGAACGACAAAAACTTGGGAGCTGACACTTCCTGACTTTGTAGCTTATCATAGTGCGCTCATTTCGAGCCTACTTGCATGACCCCCCGAGCAGAGGACCATGAGAAAATTCAAAATGACGGCCATGTGAGGTACCATAAAAGTGGTGTTTTCGTCATCTTTCTTCAAGATTTCTGCTTTTCTGCAAGGGAAATTGGACAGAAACTATTTTATTTCACATCAGATTGTATTTACTAATTTATCATGCAGATTTTGCGAAGAAATGGCCTATGAATAAAAAAAAGCGAAAAATCTGTCCGAAAAATCGAACCCCAAAACACCTTTTTTGAAAATGTCGTCACTGTGACGTCATCACAGCGGTCATCTTGGATCTTTTTTTACATTTTCTGACAGAACTTGAATCAAGGGTATATTGTGGTAAGTTTCAGCCCCCTAAGGGGTAAGAAAATATTCAGGGATGCCGAAATTTCGAGGTTTATAGGTCACCTAAGTAGGTTTGCCCCAGTGGAGGGGGGGGGGATCTTCCAGAGGGTAGTGCATAGGTTGAATAAGTGTAGCATCATGTAAGCTCCCAGAATATATGGGAATTCCATTCCAATGATAACCATTCTCAGATGGTCTGAATCTCGAATGGGCCAGGCTTCCTGGTACTAGTATCAGGGAACCTTCAAAAGTCACAATGAAGCATACAACCAAGGGTTCCCGATGATCATGACAGCGCACTCGCTGAGCCATCAATAAATAATGAAAAATAATCATAAATCAAATTTTCATC
Source organism: Hanleya hanleyi (assembly GCA_036873755.1). Lineage (NCBI taxonomy): Eukaryota > Metazoa > Mollusca > Polyplacophora > Lepidopleurida > Hanleyidae > Hanleya > Hanleya hanleyi. Next base: position 144,401 of record JAVTVY010036069.1, on the reverse strand, counting down.
AGAATTCGATCAGCTCAGAACTTGCTGGTAACATTCCCCTAATGCACATTCATGCCAAAAATGCCGGTTCTAATGTCAACGGTTCTCCTAATTTTGCCGATGAAAGGATTCGGATGGACTGAGACCTGGAATTGGAACTTTTCATATGGTATTGGAAACTGGACCCTCCTTACTCCTATATTGTATGTGTATATATATCCAATCAGTATCTAATAAGTTAAGGGTTGTCCCCCTTGTATTGTGATTGATCTGCTCATCATGGGCGCCATGATTAGCCAATAAAGAACCTTGAAATCTGAGCCTTACGTTCCTGAAACATGATTTTTTTTCTAGACTTTACCCTCCCGGGAACAGTGTCAGTCGTATACTACCAGAAGATTTGGTGTTGGCAGGTTATCACGTGCCGGCCAAGGTTAGTACATATTGGTCTGATTTTTGCGAAAATTCTCTCCGATAAACATAGCTGTTGAAATGTGATAATATATAGGCGTGCATATATGTATATCTCTTATATTTTATAAAGACCGTGGACCGTAATAAGACAATCTCTCCAATAACGCCAATGATGAACCGAGATGCAGTGCATATAACGCGACATTGAAGTTAAAATATTTTAGAAACGAAAGCAGTTAGAGGAAGCATTTAACCCTACCTGGCCTGGGGGGTTGGGAGGGGGGGGGGGCGAAATGGCCCCCCTGCCAAACTTTCTGCGCTATATCCGGAACGACAAAAAATGGATAGCCGAAACTCCGTGACTTTTATCATATTGGGGTCATTTTGAGCCTATTTGCATGACCCCCCGAGCAGAGCATCATGGGAAAATTCAAGATGGCGCCCACGTGGGGCCCTAGAAAAGTGATGTTTTTGTCATATTTCTTCAAAATTTCTGCTTTTCCGCGATGAAAAGCGGGCAAAAACTATTTTATTTCACATCACATTAATATTTACTAATTTATCACGCAGTTTTTGCGGAGAAATTGCATAAATAAAAAATTCGGAAAATCTGACTGAAAAATCGACCAAAAATGCTGTTTTTGAAAATGACGTCACTGTGACGTCATCAAGGTGGCCATCTTGGATTTCTTTACATCTTCTGGTAGAGCCTGACTCAAGGGTATAGTGTGGGAAGTTTCAGCCCCCTAGTTCAACGGGTAAGAAAAAAAATTAGGGGTGGGGGGGGGCCATTTTGGCCCACCCAGGCCACAACAGGTTCCAAAAAGCCCAGGCCAGATAGGGTTAATTGCAAGATTGTTTTGTTGTACTACTAGGACTACCCACAATGTCGACTAGCAAACTTATTTTGTAATAGTTATCGCCTGACAGGGTGGTATTCAAGTTGAAGGAAGACTCGAGCCCGTTAGAGTGGTGTACTGAGTTGTGACCGAGGTGCACAACGCACGGGCTGAGCGTTCATTCGGATTGGACTTGCTGAGTTTAACATGGAGAGGGATGAAACTCATGCACATTCCTCCACCCCCCCCCCGACCCCCCCCCGCCCCCCCTATTGAATATTAACCGATCCATAACGGTAGGCATATTTGTATTGTAGTCAACAGTAGTTGCAGCACTGTACGTAACCGGAAGGTTACCAGAGGTCTTCCCTGATCCAGACACATTTAAACCAGAGCGATGGTTCCGCGAGAATAGATTGAAACAGACGAACACGGAGAGAGCCTTTTCTTCTCTATCCTTCGGATTTGGTACCAGAAGTTGTGTGGGTAAGTTATCCAGCAACATAAAGAAACATTTTCAAATTTGTATGGCGGTTTGTAAAAGTATGTTCAGTGACTAAATCAACAAATTTCTTATGGATAACTTCTTGATTTTTTGTGGTAACGTTCTCATGTCGATCCTAATATCAGTTTCGAACCAATATATGTTAGGTCCTTTTGACTATCGCAAAATCTAATTGCACACGTGATGATCACGTGTACCACGATTGAATGAGTTATGTTTACGACAGAATATTTCCAATAGAATCCTAATCTGATTATAACAGATTCTCTCTGGCGCAAGTGGATCTAACCCTCCTCATATTTCGAGTCTTCCACGAAATCCTGCAAAGGTCCCATTGGCGTACACTTCGCCATCCATAAGATGGCTTGCGAATCGTGTGTCGCCATTATTGCGGAGGGATGTCCGACACTTTACTGTATACTGTTCGGTCTTTATCCGGCGGAGAACAGTCTCGATAAATCTGATAAATTACATGCTTTTCATGCAACTTCTGAAACATATGTTGTCTGAGCTTACAAAAGATACAGATATGAATAACTTCCGTGTTATGCAAGAGGTGATGTAGATCTGTAATTATGAACAAGTAGAACAGCACAAGACTCGAAAATGGCGGGTTACGTTGGGGTTCAAGCTCTACCAGGCAATCATTACGTTCTGCTTCGCGCCTCACAATTTAGCGCTGTCAGGATCTCACGGACTGTGCCTGAGCTGACCCGATGTCATCTGTTGCCACAGTAAACGAATATGGCGACCGTCTAACTGGACGAATTGATATCAGCTGCTATTCACCGATATATATTTCCGCAACATATAGTTCAAGGGGAATTTGTAAAAAGCTGCCTTCAAACTGTGTGACACTGGCGCTTTGAAGCACGTTGGATAACTGTTAAATGTATTTCAAGATAAATATATGTTTTGCGATCAGTAAAACCGTTAGATAGAACAGTTCCTAGTTTCCGCCAAAATCCTGCAAAACATGGCGAGACCCGTACAGGGGTAAATGGAGCGTAGCGCAAAGCACACTGGGAGAGGATGGTTGGGGTTACGTCGGTAGAGTTTAGCTGATTAGCTGACAACATCACGTGATGTTGAGTTCGGGGAATTCCCTCATATAGTTGCCGGAAGTAGGCTGGAAATGGATACACCCGATCCCAGGTTCAGTCTTATCGCGTATTGATGATTCAGATGGTTACAGGTTGACAAAGGTCCTTGAATTTCCCGAAACGCGAACATAGTGAGACGAAGAGTGCCAATTACATGAATTCAAATTTCAAGGGGACTCAAGTCCGAAGAATCGGGTTAAGTCAACCTCCAATTCACAGCGCGAAATGTCTCCACGTGGTTTTGTCTATATCTCCCTCGACTGACGTCGAAACCGTACAGCTCCTTCCTACGCAACTTCGTTCGAAAATGTTTAGATGAATACAAGCAAATTTCAATCATAGATAACTATTGGCTCTTTTCGTATCGGTTATGGGCCGACAATGAAACTTGTCAGTTACGCGCGACTCGTTCATTTAACCCAGTGAGTTGGTTGCGTAAGAAGACGTCTGCTCAAAAAAAAAATGCCAGCTCATACTTTGCGTTGATTGGTCAAAGATGAGGTAGACGTAAATAGTTGCGTTCGTTCCAGAAGGTCACTGAACGGACTTAGCGGTCAGATCCATGCAGTTATAACCTACACACCGATTATGTGTAGAGTGACATCATCTTCAATATGGCATTCCTCCTAATATGGTGCGTGTATGGTCCAATATATAGGTCAGCCAATCAATAACGCTCTTCGGTGACACATTTCGAAATTCAAATGGTTTCGAGGTCAGTGACGCCTCATGTCTATTTATAAGTTCTTTGAACATTGAAGGGGGGGGGGCAGATATAAAGTGAAATTCGAAGTGGGAACGCAGATTAGCTCGATAAAATGAAGATGGTTGTATCTCGCGAATAACACGAGATAGAGGTACGGGACTTTGACTAATGGATATACCGTACAACAAAGGCACTAATTCGAATATACCAGTGACATCATCATCTCTTCATCAGGGTGGAAGTGGGGTTATATTTCTGGAATGTCAGGTGACCTATTGACGAGAACATACCGATGAACAAGCGAGAGAGCGGAGACTAAACTGAACCGGGTAATTTATTGGTTGGGTCCCACCTCTACAACATTGGCTTGATTAGAGGACATTCCGGGGACCCAGGTCTGTAGTACCTTATAGACCCAGAGAGAAAACAAAATGGGAAAGCTGTTGCGCTCGTGACGATGATTAGAGGCTGGTACAGGCAGATTCTTTCGTGGAATTTCGCGAGAGAGTTGAAGCAAATATTGTAGAGGTAAATTCCTGGCTCATGATTCTCGTTTATTTGATTGTTTGTGAATTATCTCCAATCTAATATATCGCCTTGTTCACGCATCCATTGTGTACATTCATGGGTCATTTCATGGGTCGTTTCATGAGACTCGTTTATGTTATTAAATCTCCGGTATGGAAAATAAACTCACTACTACTAACTTTCATCCTGGGATGCAGGCGTCGGCGTGTCAACAGGTTAGGGCAATCTCGCTCTCTAAAATGAAGGTAAAAAGGATCGTGTTTTGCTCAATAAATCAGTTCACATAATAAATTCAGCAAAATCCTGTTGAGGCGCACACAGACATATACATCCGCATCAAATGGTAATAAAGAAATAAATTGTCTAATTTTCATAATAATAGGTCAAACATCTGTCGCGCGGATTGAAAGACAATGACTTGATCTTCGGATGGCAAATTGATTTTAGGACATGGAAGAATATATAAATCAATGCGGCTGAAGTTTTGAAGCATTGGATAAGAATGAACCAGAAGTTATTGAGCAAAAGCGACCTTTTTTGTTAGAGAGCGGGATCGCCCAAACATTGTCAAGGTGGAATCGTTGTCGACTCGCGTTCAATAATTCTTAGACAGCTAGAGAGTTCATCTGTACCTATAGATAGGTAATAGAGCCTGTCATTTACTTGCACTATCATGCATTATAGTAGAAGACTAGATATTCATCTACTGTCAAACCTGCTCTTACTGCACCTTTGTTGAGCGGCCACCTGTCTTTAATGTCCACATTATACAATTCTCGCAGTGAGTTTTCCGTTAAATAACTTTATTAGGCGATAAATGTTTTAATTAATCACCTTGTGTGTTTCCCAAAGGTGGTCTCTTAAGACAGGTTTGACTGTATATTACATGTACTTTAGGTCACGGATTTTCCTCCTAGGACTTTAGCGAGGGCGTCGTTTACGAAACTTTTCGTTGGAGCATTACTATCACATATCCAGCTGTCATATTGACTATTAAGGAAACAACACAAAGAGAAAACTATAGACTTCTTTACTGAGGGGGTCTCTACTACATATTACCAGCAGTAGATTAGGTTGATTAGGCAGAAAATCGGGAATTGGTTTTTAAGGTTTAAGGTTTTTTGAGTTTTTTTGTGAGACAAAAATCTACTTTCTGCAAGGGAAATTGGACAGAAACTATTTTATTTCACATCAGATTGTATTTACTAATTTATCATGCAGATTTTGCGAAGAAATGGCCTATGAATAAAAAAAAGCGAAAAATCTGTCCGAAAAATCGAACCCCAAAACACCTTTTTTGAAAATGTCGTCACTGTGACGTCATCACAGCGGTCATCTTGGATCTTTTTTTACATTTTCTGACAGAACTTGAATCAAGGGTATATTGTGGTAAGTTTCAGCCCCCTAAGGGGTAAGAAAATATTCAGGGATGCCGAAATTTCGAGGTTTATAGGTCACCTAAGTAGGTTTGCCCCAGTGGAGGGGGGGGGGATCTTCCAGAGGGTAGTGCATAGGTTGAATAAGTGTAGCATCATGTAAGCTCCCAGAATATATGGGAATTCCATTCCAATGATAACCATTCTCAGATGGTCTGAATCTCGAATGGGCCAGGCTTCCTGGTACTAGTATCAGGGAACCTTCAAAAGTCACAATGAAGCATACAACCAAGGGTTCCCGATGACCATGACAGCGCACTCGCTGAGCCATCAATAAATAATGAAAAATAATCATAAATCAAATTTTCATCAGAATTCGGTCAGCTCAGAACTTGCTGGTAACATTCCCCTAATGCACATTCATGCCAAAAATGCCGGTTCTAATGTCAACGGTTCTCCTAATTTTGCCGATGAAAGGATTCGGATGGACTGAGACCTGGAATTGGAACTTTTCATATGGTATTGGAAACTGGACCCTCCTTACTCCTATATTGTATGTGTATATATATCCAATCAGTATCTAATAAGTTAAGGGTTGTCCCCCTTGTATTGTGATTGATCTGCTCATCATGGGCGCCATGATTAGCCAATAAAGAACCTTGAAATCTGAGCCTTACGTTCCTGAAACATGATTTTTTTTCTAGACTTTACCCTCCCGGGAACAGTGTCAGTCGTATACTACCAGAAGATTTGGTGTTGGCAGGTTATCACGTGCCGGCCAAGGTTAGTACATATTGGTCTGATTTTTGCGAAAATTCTCTCCGATAAACATAGCTGTTGAAATGTGATAATATATAGGCGTGCATATATGTATATCTCTTATATTTTATAAAGACCGTGGACCGAAATAAGACAATCTCTCCAATAACGCCAATGATGAACCGAGATGCAGTGCATATAACGCGACATTGAAGTTAAAATATTTTAGAAACGAAAGCAGTTAGAGGAAGCATTTAACCCTACCTGGCCTGGGGGGTTGGGAGGGGGAGGGGGCGAAATGGCCCCCCTGCCAAACTTTCTGCGCTATCTCCGGAACGACAAAAAATGGATAGCCGAAACTCCGTGACTTTTATCATATTGGGGTCATTTTGAGCCTATTTGCATGACCCCCCGAGCAGAGCATCATGGGAAAATTCAAGATGGCGCCCACGTGGGGCCCTAGAAAAGTGATGTTTTTGTCATATTTCTTCAAAATTTCTGCTTTTCCGCGATGAAAAGCGGGCAAAAACTATTTTATTTCACATCACATTAATATTTACTAATTTATCACGCAGTTTTTGCGGAGAAATTGCATAAATAAAAAATTCGGAAAATCTGACTGAAAAATCGACCAAAAATGCTGTTTTTGAAAATGACGTCACTGTGACGTCATCAAGGTGGCCATCTTGGATTTCTTTACATCTTCTGGTAGAGCCTGACTCAAGGGTATAGTGTGGGAAGTTTCAGCCCCCTAGTTCAACGGGTAAGAAAAAAAATTAGGGGTGGGGGGGGGCCATTTTGGCCCACCCAGGCCACAACAGGTTCCAAAAAGCCCAGGCCAGATAGGGTTAATTGCAAGATTGTTTTGTTGTACTACTAGGACTACCCACAATGTCGACTAGCAAACTTATTTTGTAATAGTTATCGCCTGACAGGGTGGTATTCAAGTTGAAGGAAGACTCGAGCCCGTTAGAGTGGTGTACTGAGTTGTGACCGAGGTGCACAACGCACGGGCTGAGCGTTCATTCGGATTGGACTTGCTGAGTTTAACATGGAGAGAGATGAAACTCATGCACATTCCTCCACCCCCCCCCCGACCCCCCCCCGCCCCCCCTATTGAATATTAACCGATCCATAACGGTAGGCATATTTGTATTGTAGTCAACAGTAGTTGCAGCACTGTACGTAACCGGAAGGTTACCAGAGGTCTTCCCTGATCCAGACACATTTAAACCAGAGCGATGGTTCCGCGAGAATAGATTGAAACAGACGAACACGGAGAGAGCCTTTTCTTCTCTATCCTTCGGATTTGGTACCAGAAGTTGTGTGGGTAAGTTATCCAGCAACATAAAGAAACATTTTCAAATTTGTATGGCGGTTTGTAAAAGTATGTTCAGTGACTAAATCAACAAATTTCTTATGGATAACTTCTTGATTTTTTGTGGTAACGTTCTCATGTCGATCCTAATATCAGTTTCGAACCAATATATGTTAGGTCCTTTTGACTATCGCAAAATCTAATTGCACACGTGATGATCACGTGTACCACGATTGAATGAGTTATGTTTACGACAGAATATTTCCAATAGAATCCTAATCTGATTATAACAGATTCTCTCTGGCGCAAGTGGATCTAACCCTCCTCATATTTCGAGTCTTCCACGAAATCCTGCAAAGGTCCCATTGGCGTACACTTCGCCATCCATAAGATGGCTTGCGAATCGTGTGTCGCCATTATTGCGGAGGGATGTCCGACACTTTACTGTATACTGTTCGGTCTTTATCCGGCGGAGAACAGTCTCGATAAATCTGATAAATTACATGCTTTTCATGCAACTTCTGAAACATATGTTGTCTGAGCTTACAAAAGATACAGATATGAATAACTTCCGTGTTATGCAAGAGGTGATGTAGATCTGTAATTATGAACAAGTAGAACAGCACAAGACTCGAAAATGGCGGGTTACGTTGGGGTTCAAGCTCTACCAGGCAATCATTACGTTCTGCTTCGCGCCTCACAATTTAGCGCTGTCAGGATCTCACGGACTGTGCCTGAGTTGACCCGATGTCATCTATTGCCACAGTAAACGAATATGGCGACCGTCTAACTGGACGAATTGATATCAGCTGCTATTCACCGATATATATTTCCGCAACATATAGTTCAAGGGGAATTTGTAAAAAGCTGCCTTCAAACTGTGTGACACTGGCGCTTTGAAGCACGTTGGATAACTGTTAAATGTATTTCAAGATAAATATATGTTTTGCGATCAGTAAAACCGTTAGATAGAACAGTTCCTAGTTTCCGCCAAAATCCTGCAAAACATGGCGAGACCCGTACAGGGGTAAATGGAGCGTAGCGCAAAGCACACTGGGAGAGGATGGTTGGGGTTACGTCGGTAGAGTTTAGCTGATTAGCTGACAACATCACGTGATGTTGAGTTCTGGGAATTCTCTCATATAGTTGCCGGAAGTAGGCTGGAAATGGATACACCCGATCCCAGGTTCAGTCTTATCGCGTATTGATGATTCAGATGGTTACAGGTTGACAAAGGTCCTTGAATTTCCCGAAACGCGAAAATAGTGAGACGAAGAGTGCCAATTACATGAATTCAAATTTCAAGGGGACTCAAGTCCGAAGAATCGGGTTAAGTCAACCTCCAATTCACAGCGCGAAATGTCTCCACGTGGTTTTGTCTATATCTCCCTCGACTGACGTCGAAACCGTATAGCTCCTTCCTACGCAACTTCGTTCGAAAATGTTTAGATGAATACAAGCAAATTTCAATCATAGATAACTATTGGCTCTTTTCGTATCGGTTATGGGCCGACAATGAAACTTGTCAGTTACGCGCGACTCGTTCATTTAACCCAGTGAGTTGGTTGCGTAAGAAGACGTCTGCTCAAAAAAAAAAATGCCAGCTCATACTTTGCGTTGATTGGTCAAAGATGAGGTAGACGTAAATAGTTGCGTTCGTTCCAGAAGGTCACTGAACGGACTTAGCGGTCAGATCCAGTTATAACCTACACACCGATTATGTGTAGAGTGACATCATCTTCAATATGGCATTCCTCCTAATATGGTGCGTGTATGGTCCAATATATAGGTCAGCCAATCAATAACGCTCTTCGGTGACACATTTCGAAATTCAAATGGTTTCGAGGTCAGTGACGCCTCATGTCTATTTATAAGTTCTTTGAACATTGAAGGGGGGGGGGCAGATATAAAGTGAAATTCGAAGTGGGAACGCAGATTAGCTCGATAAAATGAAGATGGTTGTATCTCGCGAATAACACGAGATAGAGGTACGGGACTTTGACTAATGGATATACCGTACAACAAAGGCACTAATTCGAATATACCAGTGACATCATCATCTCTTCATCAGGGTGGAAGTGGGGTTATATTTCTGGAATGTCAGGTGACCTATTGACGAGAACATACCGATGAACAAGCGAGAGAGCGGAGACTAAACTGAACCGGGTAATTTATTGGTTGGGTCCCACCTCTACAACATTGGCTTGATTAGAGGACATTCCGGGGACCCAGGTCTGTAGTACCTTATAGACCCAGAGAGAAAACAAGATGGGAAAGCTGTTGCGCTCGTGACGATGATTAGAGGCTGGTACAGGCAGATTCTTTCGTGGAATTTCGCGAGAGAGTTGAAGCAAATATTGTAGAGGTAAATTCCTGGCTCATGACTCTCGTTTATTTGATTGTTTGTGAATTATCTCCAATCTAATATATCGCCTTGTTCACGCATCCATTGTGTACATTCATGGGTCATTTCATGGGTCGTTTCATGAGACTCGTTTATGTTATTAAATCTCCGGTATGGAAAATAAACTCACTACTACTAACTTTCATCCTGGGATGCAGGCGTCGGCGTGTCAACAGGTTAGGGCAATCTCGCTCTCTAAAATGAAGGTAAAAAGGATCGTGTTTTGCTCAATAAATCAGTTCACATAATAAATTCAGCAAAATCCTGTTGAGGCGCACACAGACATATACATCCGCATCAAATGGTAATAAAGAAATAAATTGTCTAATTTTCATAATAATAGGTCAAACATCTGTCGCGCGGATTGAAAGACAATGACTTGATCTTCGGATGGCAAATTGATTTTAGGACATGGAAGAATATATAAATCAATGCGGCTGAAGTTTTGAAGCATTGGATAAGAATGAACCAGAAGTTATTGAGCAAAAGCGACCTTTTTTGTTAGAGAGCGGGATCGCCCAAACATTGTCAAGGTGGAATCGTTGTCGACTCGCGTTCAATAATTCTTAGACAGCTAGAGAGTTCATCTGTACCTATAGACAGGTAATAGAGCCTGTCATTTACTTGCACTATCATGCATTATAGTAGAAGACTAGATATTCATCTACTGTCAAACCTGCTCTTACTGCACCTTTGTTGAGCGGCCACCTGTCTTTAATGTCCACATTATACAATTCTCGCAGTGAGTTTTCCGTTAAATAACTTTATTAGGCGATAAATGTTTTAATTAATCACCTTGTGTGTTTCCCAAAGGTGGTCTCTTAAGACAGGTTTGACTGTATATTACATGTACTTTAGGTCACGGATTTTCCTCCTAGGACTTTAGCGAGGGCGTCGTTTACGAAACTTTTCGTTGGAGCATTACTATCACATATCCAGCTGTCATATTGACTATTAAGGAAACAACACAAAGAGAAAACTATAGACTTCTTTACTGAGGGGGTCTCTACTACATATTACCAGCAGTAGATTAGGTTGATTAGGCAGAAAATCGGGAATTGGTTTTTAAGGTTTAAGGTTTTTTGAGTTTTTTTGTGAGACAAAAATCTACTGAAAAGTTAACTGTATTTGTCAGATTTCATTGAATGACTATGAAACTTGGTACACATGTTTCATATGATTCGAGGATGTGGCTGCGCTAATCATGAGATGAAATATTTATTTTTGTCCAAATTATGAGGGTTACGACTGAGTAATTTGCCAATGATAATGTACAATGTCACCTGTACATACATATACACCTGTTTGCTGAAGCTGTCAGCTTTCTTTGGATGAGTTTGACACTTGCTACACAAGTTTCATATGATTTGAGGATGTGTGTGTGCTATTTGTGGCATGAAATATTAAGTTTTGTTCAAAATATCGCAGTTTAGACTTAGTATTTTTCCAATCATACGGTTTTTGTTCGGCAAAAGTTTACATGTACACCTCTACATGGAACGTTTGTTCTATATGTATGCTTTCAATACTGCTGCAGCTTCAGCGGATGACCCCGAAAGGCGAGATGTTGGGGTTCTCGGAACGCTTGTTCTGTTGACTACGCCTACTGTGTCTCTTCTCTCGCACGCCAGTTTACGACATTCTGCCACCGGGAATATCTCAATATCGGGAAGCCCTACCATTTCAAATTATTGAAAGTTGAAATGAATTGTACGTCAACTTCTTTTCACTTCTACCGTAACCTAACTACTACAGGTATGCATATGTAATGTTTTCTATCCGAAGAGGATCTCTTAAAAATGAAATATTTTTTTTCAAACAGGCAGAAGAGTCGCAGAATTGGAAATGCATCTATTTACCACGCACGTAAGTTATTCTGATCTCATGCCGTGGCACTCCTGTATTCAACTATACACGTTCTTCAAGTCGTACCTGTAACAGAGAGTTTGAGCGATCTAACGTGTACGCCTTTACCCTATCTAGCCTGGGCTTTTGGGGGCCTGTCCAGGGTGGGGGTAGGGACACCTCGGTCCCCTTAATTATTTTTTCCCTTGAGCTAGGAGCCGAAATTTACCACGCTAAACTCTTGGGTCAAGCTTCACCAGAAAATGTAAAAAGAAAATCCAAGATGGCTGCTATGATGACGTCACAGTGACGTCATTTTCAAAGAAGACATTTTTGGTCCATTTTTCGGTCAGATTTTTAGCTCATCTGGGCCGAAGGCCCGATGGGCTAATGTCATGGCCTGATTGTCCGTCGTCCGTCGTGCGTCGTGCGTCGTCCGTAAACATCTTCTTCTCTGAAACCGCTTGGCCGATTAAGCTGAAACTTGGCATGCATGTTCCCCCCCAATGAGTACACCAGAATTTGTTCATGCAGTGTCGATATGATTTTAAATATGGCTGCCATGGCAGCCATCTTGGATTTCGCCATGACACATTCTTATCGCGATTTCTCAGGAACTACTACATGGATCTTTCTCAAATTTGATACAAAGGTTCCCCTTGGGTCTAGTTGTGCAAGATACCGTTTGTGGTCCGATTCAGAATCCAATATGGCCACCAGGCGGCCATCTTAGATTTCCCGATGAAACATTGTTATCGCGATTTCTCAGGAACTACTGCATGGATCTTTCTCAAATTTGTAGTGTAGTAGTGCAAGTGCAAATAGTAGTGCAAGATACCTTTTCTGCTTCGATTCGAAAATCCAATATGGCCACCAGGCGGCCATCTTGGGTTTCGTCATGAAACATTGTTATCAAGATTTTTCAGGAAGTACTGCATGAATCTTCCTCAAATTTGGTGCACATGGGATCTAGTTGTACACGATACCTTTTTGTGTCCGATTCGAAAATCCAATATGGCCACTAGGTGGCCATCTTGGATTTCCCCATGAAACTTTATCGCGATTTCTCAGGAACCACTGCATGGATCTTTCTCAAATTTGATACACAGGTTGCCCTTGGGGTCTAGTTGTGCAAGATACCTTTCTGCTTCGATTCGAAAATCCAATATGGCCACCAGGCGGCAATCTTGGACTTCCCCATGAAACTTTATCACGATTTCTCAGGAACTACTGCATTGATCTTTCTCAAATTTGATACACAGGTTTCCCTTGGGGTCTAGTTGTGCAAGATACCTTTTCTGGTCCCATTCGAAAATCCAATATGGGCACGAGGCGACCATCTTGAATATCCCAATGAAATATTGTTATCGTGAATTCTCAGGAAATTACTGCATGGATCTTTGTCAAATTGGGTACACAGGTTCCCCTTGTGGTCCAGTTGTGCAAGATGGTTTTTTGGTCCATTTCGAAAATCCAATATGGCCGCATCTTGAATTTCCCATGAAACTTTGTTATCATGAAATCTCAGGAAATTATTACATGGATCATTTAGTGTTCAGGGAGACAACACAAGTTAGAAACTCATCTACTGCAGTTCTTTAGTAAAATTTCTTACAGCTACTTTCTCCAGTTACAGCCAGATGAGCTACAGTGCCGTGGCACTATCTTTCGCATTTTTTATCTATGAAATTTCTTAGCAAAAACTCCATGATAATCAGATGTTCGTCCGTCCGTTCATGTTCGGTCCATATCTGGAACAGTTTTCTATCTAGAGTTCCAATTCTTTTGTGAATGGATACCCTACGCGAGACGATGTGTCGCGTACCAAAATTGAGGTCGATGTCAGAGGTCAAAGGTCAGTGTGGCTTAAAAATTCGGAGATTATTGAAAATTGCTACTTTTTATGAGTGGATTACAAGCGTCTAGTCCGTCATTCATAATCCAGCCGTCGTCCATTAGAGAATATCCGCGTCCATAATCCAAAGACCTATTCCATATTCCATATAACAGTATTAGCACCAAATTCAAAAAGACAATCATAGTATACATAAACATAGGCTTGTTTCCTGCAAGAGAGAAGCGGTCAACAGTTTTCAATGATGCCGGCAAGACATCATGATGTTCCAAAAATATCAAATCCGTATCGCTGATCAGTATTCTTAATCCATAATATTCGTTGTAAGGTCGTCATCTAAAGAATGATGTATCTCAGTCACGCTTTGATTGTGACTGTTCATATGAGTACCATGAGGATCTTGAAGTAAATGGGTTCATACGGCCCCTAACCCCGGGTTAAGCGGAATTAGACACAGGGAGAATAGGAGAAAAGATGTGTCGTATACCAAAATTTAGGTCAAGGTCAGGTCAAAGGTCACTATGACCCCATAAAAATAACATTTTATGTGTCAGTAGATGCATTAGAGGGACACGATCTGTCACGTAGCCAAATGTAGGTCAAAGTCAAAGGTCAAGGTCACTGTGACCCCCAAATCATTAAAAGTCACATTTTTATATGCCCTTCGAAGGCGAGGTCATATAATGCGATGGTGAGTTCTGTCCATCTATCCGTCTATCCACCCAATAGGTTAATAGATCAAAGATCAAATTCACAGTATCCTAAAACTGATTCCAGTTAAACTGTCTATATTTTTAGGTTAGACTATTGAGGGTTTTCGCCCCTACATGTATATGACATTTGTCCTGTGGAGTTGTGTCCCCTTTTTGATACATGTGTGAAACAGTTACATTTACTTAAACCGTTGTGAAATAAAAACCATGCATTTACTAATTTAAATGGTAGAAATTAACAAAGTGTAAGATCAAAATATTGTACAGTTAAACATTACTCTTCATTTGTTTCATTCCCAACAGCTGATACGCAACTTCAAAGTGGAACCAAACTTCGTTGGCGAGATTGGCATTGAGACGAAATTGGTACTAGCTCCTGAACGACCGATAAACGTGAAGCTCGTGGACAGAACATAATGGCGGAAATGGCGATGTGTGTTTTGGGATCAGTTGTCGAGCATAACTGTGCTAAGAAATATGGAAATTGTTAGAAATAATATCCCCTCCATCGTTACATGTAGGGATAATCGAATCAATGCATTGATCAGATGTGTAGTACTGCTATACAGTAGGCTAGGCGGGTGACGTCACACATTTGTTAATTCTGAAATCTGGGCCCATCGATAGTCTCTTCTTGCATTGCATAGGAACGTTCGAATAAGGAAAAGGTTTGCCTTGAGAGCTGCAATAAACTAGACAATGCCCGTATATGGTTGGGATACTTTCCTTTCGATTCAACGATCCTGCCATTTCATAAAAAATCATAACCTTAATTGAGTGAGACAACAACTCGACAGAACGGAGCACTCGTCGTGAGGGTAGATGTGTGAGCCTATACTTTGTCACTACACGCATTGATGCCAACTCCTTGGATTGACATTTTCAACTGCCAACAAATTCCAATAATCAAGCCTCGGCAATACACAACAAGGATATTGCTTTTTTCCCGAGTTTATGGTTCGTTGTTCTTGGTCAGCCGTTTATCAACACTTTAATTTATTTATACATTTACAACTATTTTCATAAAGCGGTGTCTTTCCTTCCTTCCAGCGTATGAATGCATGTAGGCACTATCTGTGATAAGGCTCAGTGTTTGTGCTAAGACAAACAGTAACAAATTTCTGAGAAGCTGATGTTGGAAGGAAAGGTACACTATATATAAACTTTTGCTTTGACCGTTATTCTGGGTCTGTGAACGGGGTTTTACCGAGACTGAGGTTTTCCTCCATGTAAGTGTGTACGCATACAAGTCTGACTACGTTAGCCCCCAGTATGTACGATATGATAGCCCAGGGCTATCTCCTCGCTATAAAAAATTGAGAAACCAATCAGAGTGCTTCTAATGAAGGTGCGTCATGATTCGAGTTTATCCAATCAGTGAACCAGTTAGACCTTCCGATAGCAGACTGGTATATGTGTAAAACAGTCTGCCCCAGGGAGACTACCTACTTTATTGACATTGCGAAACCAAAATCTTCATATGATGCAGTTCCAGTGATGTCACCTCAGCAAACAACTATGACACCCGTGACGGTCAACCAGGCTGGCAAATGTAAAAGGCTATTGCACGCCCAGTCGACACTTGTCATTTGGTAGAGTTGTCATTTATTATCGCGCGATTTCTTCTGCAGTGATACAATATAACTGTCTTCTATGTATCGAAATCACGCCTCTCTGGCATTTGGCCAACGATCGGTCAACGCTCCGTTAATGACACCTCATTGGTGAAAAGCTTTTTCCGCTTCAGAGTTTTTAGTATTCTAGGAAATCGAGATTGCATTATTCAAGAGTGGAATATAATTGATAAAGATGTTCTATTTGTTGAAATGAATAGACCAAAACTCTGATGAAGTCTTATTCCTCTCCCAATCATCCGATAAATTGGCATTCATTTAATTGTAAACGCGTAGCACAGGTGCCCTTAAGTCCTGTATGTGACACTAGCGTCTTCGCGGTCGTGTATTCTGCTGTAGTTTCTCTGAATCCGGTCACAATTTCTTTTTATGAGCGTTATGTACTATATGCCTTCTGATATACATAAATTAAAACAGCGACTGCCTCAAATATAGCTCTAATCTTTGGTTGTCGCCTGCTGGGCGTTGATTGCAGACTAAGCAGTCAAAATATGACGCGTCGGTATATCGTAACGCATCAGTCAGTCAGTTTTGAATTTGGATGGCGCATGCAATCCGTTAGGATTATGCGCGCCAGTATCATTGCATTGAGTTGATTAAAAAATAAAACTGATAGATGTCTGTATAAATAGCTCAAGTGTCATTATAGACTAAAGAAAAGAAAATTATATATAATAGACTAGATATTGATTTAAATATGCTATTAAAACACAACATATAGGCGTTATTTATAGACATAAAAGGAAGAGGAAATAATCGGATCAACAACCATAATATAATAATACACTAACGACCCTATTTATAAAATAATATAAAACTGAATTAAAAAGGCCAATATAGTACATGCATATTTCGTTTTTGACAACATTAAACTCGATATATAATTTAGATGAAAAGGTGGATAATTTAAAACAATAATTGATATAATATCCATACTCCTCCCAAGAAATACCGCGAATGAGGACCTCCAATGGTATCCCCAAACACTAATATCCAATCAGAAGGAGCAAGGATATCATTTAAAATGTGCTCTTTTAGTCGAGCAGAGATAATTTTAAACCACCAATAAGAAAATATATATTAAATTGTTATCTAATATTCCTCAGCTCATTTTTGTAAATTTAAAATTATATGCATGTACATTTAGAGTAACCTAGACTAGATATTAAACTCTATAACAGAATGGTAAAATCAATATTAAAATCTGCGGGTGTCTAGTATGAAGAAATCATTGCAAAACTTTCACTAAAATCTCCTAGAACGTATCATAAATCTAGACACTGCCGCAAACACTTTATCCCTGTTTTTAGGGGGATTCAACATAACGCATCAATTTTCTGTCGTACGTATATGTGTGGGTACAAGTCAAATATGTACCGGTAAACGTGAATTCCTGTCAGACATTCCGTTAATTATGGGCCTGGTATGAGATCATGCGTATGGACATAGGGATATGTAATTTGTATGTCTGCATATTTTGCTTCATATGCGTTTCACGTAATGTAGATTGTGACACGTATATATCAATTACATATATGTTTTTGTTGCAAATCTTTGTAACGATAACGTGAGAGTTACGGACCAGTCAAACGGCTTGTGGATGTTTTGTTTCGTATGCAAATGTGTTGTTTGTCCTGAAACAACCATGATGTGTTACACAATACGGCCATTGTGTAAGTTATTTATCGCCTTCGACATCGCGGTACATGCAGAATGAACACTCACACCAGTCCGATTTAAATACCTCGATCGCTTCGCGACCTCGGTATTCAAATCGGACTGGTGTGAGTGTTCATTCTGCATCAACCCCTCTGTCTCAGGCGATAACTATTACGTACCATGTTACGGCATAGAAGTTGGACAAAACGCCATCAGGTTTCAGGCCTTTTAGCCACAGAGGAGAGAGATTGAATGTCGCCTTTAGCAATATTTCAGATATATTGCAAGAAGCAATATCAAATTTTATCAAAGAACATTACCATCTATCAAAAATCTAACAATGAAACGCATCCAAACACAAAATTACATCACAAATCAATCTCTTATGAGACTTTCTTGTGGTGCCCTCTGAATGTAACCACCATGTCCAAAAACTTGGCAAGGGGACAGGAAACTCGGCCTCAAAGTTCTAAATAATACTTTCGTGTTTACTGGACTCGGACACTAAACACTTTAAAAACACCTCTAACAAAGTCTCTTTCTACCATAACACCATAGTCTGTGTTTTTCTTAGATTTCTCAGCGAATTCAGTGAGATATGGTATTAACATCTAAAGAATCCAACTGTTCATACTTTCGGGAGGAGAGATTGTTCTTAGAATTAGTGTGACGAGGATTCCACTCAGGATGTCTAAAGATTGGGGACATTTGTCTATAAGTAGCACTATTATGCCGACCCATTAAATGGACCGAGTCTTTAGCATCCATTTCCCCTCTCCAAGAACGGTGTCTATCGTATCTGAAGGGTCAGGAGGGAGGAGGTCAGACACCACCGTGACATGTTCAACAGTCTCACGTAAGTCACCTCCCTCACTTCGCTGCACAAATCTGACAGCTCCGCACATGACCTTAGGCACAACTTCCACAGTCGACACCTTCTCATGCCTTTGAACAGTCTGTACCTTCTCCCCTCCCTTACTTCCAAGCTGCATCTTCTCACCTCCCTTACGTCTTCGCACTTCAACAGTATGCGCCTTCTCACCTCTCTTACTTCCAACTGACCTCTTCGTAACAGAAACATAGGATATTGGAGTTTTCTCCACAGTTACTGTCAGCCCACATCCCTGCGAAATGTCACCACGATCAGCCTGCATCTTCCCTATACGACTGTCACACACCACAGCAGGGTCATGCCAAACCTGACTTTACTGACAGCACACGGTTTCTTAAAGACGACGCGTATGCCTAAAAAAAGGGCACCGGAAGCATTTCATCACACGTCCAATCAGCACTTTTTACTTGTCGATTTTCGCCTGATGCGACAAAGCTTCCAGTTGATCCGTATCTACCAACAACAACACTTTCTGCACATCTCCCTCAAATTCGAATAACGGTGCTGTCACCCGCTCAATCTTCAACACTTTATCAAAACTCACTACAAAGTCCGCAACATCTTCATCGTCGATGAAAGAAGTTATCCATTGAAACTCTAGTGTAAATCGACGGGCACCGAACGGGGAGAATTCTACCTTAAACTCTTCAATGTTCAAATCATAACACCGTACATCTCGGTCCGCTAGTTTTAGAATAGAACATCGCGAACCATTCACGGAAATTCGACGTCTGCCCCAACACCTCTACCGCTTCCATCATGATTTCCTGCGCAGCTAATAAATTATCAAAAGTCTGTATTATACAGCTGGCCAGACGAGAAGGACCTCTGATAGACAGCCTCGCTCTTCTTGCTAAGCAGTCACGGTTAATCGGCATGACAGACTACACGAAATGGTATAAGAGTACAGGTAACAAAACACAGGTCAGCACACGTAAATCGAACGGCCAGGGTACAAGTGATTGTCACAAATATGATGAATAACAATGAGCACGAAGCAGGTACACGGACAAGACAGCAGTTAATGGCTTCAGCCTAAACACAATGTCAGCAAACCTGAAGACACTTTCAACGTTCTCAGCACAGTAAATCCGCAAAAAAGTACATAATTTCACATAGTTGAATGACACGTTCCCCAAAGCACAGAACAAAATTCCCAACGCTAATCCACGAATATACGGAAACTGAGACTATGACTACATCCATTGTTGAAACCTATACATTTTTCAAAAGTGGAAGGCACGGGCACAGGGATTTATAAATCTCTTATCTTAAAAATGTTCCTAGAGACAAGTTTCGAGTTCAAATATATTAGCTTATGCCATGTAGAATTTCACGTGATAATGTTCACGATATTGGATGAAGTTTACTCCTTACCAACAAATCGCGTAAGCTCCGATTTTTTGAGTACGCTATGATAGATCTCAGATTAAATGGAAAGCGGAGTTTTGTTTGGAGTGTTTCGTATTCCTCCTTCAGTATACGGGCCGCTTCAACATTACTACGGCTATATTGGAGAACGAAGGGAATAAACTCTTTGTTAGCAACTTTACCTGGGTCTATGCTCATACCAAAGGGCTACCGTGGTTGAAGTGTTTTGATCCAAAAGGATTCACGAAGTGCGCGGTGATTGTCAGTTTCTTCCGGTGTTGGAAATGTTGGAATTCTTTCTATTGGC
Organism: Hanleya hanleyi; assembly: GCA_036873755.1. Classification (NCBI taxonomy): domain Eukaryota; kingdom Metazoa; phylum Mollusca; class Polyplacophora; order Lepidopleurida; family Hanleyidae; genus Hanleya; species Hanleya hanleyi. The sequence continues at coordinate 124,194 of JAVTVY010036069.1, read as the reverse complement.
ATAATTTGAAAATGGTGCTGAAATGAATGTTCCGGTATATTAAAATGCTCATTGACCGGGCCTTCATTGTCTAATCTGATGTCTGATATACGTCTGTTGACACGATATCAAAGTTTATTCTTAGTTTCGCCCACATTCTGTTTCAGGCATTTTCGGCACGTAATTAAATAAATTACATTCTCCGTGTCACAGTTTAGTTGATCCTTAAGCTTGTATTCATTTTTGGTCTGTTCGTTTTTGAAGGTGGATTGTGTAGCAATTACTTCGTCTAGTTTTCACTGCAGTTTTAGACATTTGGGTCTCTTACCATTGCCATGATCAGGACGTTTATGTTTTATCCTTACAAGTTCTGACTCACGAACGTCGTTTATCTGAGAGTTTGTGTTTCAGATTTAATATGCCGTAAGAACCGGGCGGAATAACCTCTAGGTTTCAATGCTCGAAATGGATCGCACATGAGTGATGAAAATACTGTATATCGCTCGAATTTCTATGGAATCGAATGATTTGAGATTTGACTATGCCCTTGAATATATGGGTCGGGTGAAAAGATTTGGCATGTAGCGGTTCGTGGATATCAATTGATTTGAAAAAGACCTTGTAATCTAAATATCCAGTGTTCTGGAAACCAGGTCCCTTAAAAACTGTTTGGTCCAAAAAGTCCTCTGAAGAGTCATGCATAACTACTTCGAGTTTGATATTTGGATCATGGTTATTCAGAGTTTCAAAAAATGGTCCGAAGTCTTCCTTGGAATGGTGCCAAAGTACAACTAGAGCCTATAGACTTAGTAACTGCATGCTTTCTATTTTCTATTCTTTCTGTTTAACTGAATGTATGTTTCAGACATGTATCAAACAGGGGAGACAACTCCATGGGATAAATGCCATATACATGTAGGGGAGACAACTCTGAATAGTCCAACCTCATAGTATAATCAGAACTAGATTCAGTTTGGGGGGACTGTGACTTTTCCCTTTGAGTGTGTGAGTGAATAGAATTTAACGTCGCTTTCAACAATATTTCAGCTTTATTGCAATGAGCCAACTAAGCACCACCCAGCCAAGTTGCGTTCCTGCTACTTCAAAGAAGAAATCTTTGAAGCAGCATGAGACCAGATACCCTCCATCCACTCTCTAGAACACTGAGGACAGTACACAAGGCACTTGACCTTTGACCGCAAATGAATAGGGTTCCTCTTTGCCCTGCCGGTAATGTATATCCAAAGTGTGGTACCAATCCATACCTTCAAACTGCAGATATCGCACGGACAACAAATGTTAATGGATTAATGGATGGATAGACGGATATTTGGACAGAACTCATAATCGTTTACATAAGGCCTTGTCTTCGATTAGCATATGAAAATGTGACTCAAACAGTTCCGGATTTTGGGGACAGTGACATCTATTGGCAAATCGTTTATAAGCATATGCATGATTCTCGTGTTCTTGAACATTTTGGAAATCCTTTTAAGTTTCGGGTCGCTACCACTTCTGTTTGGTCAGGTTACCGCGAACAAAGTATATTTTAATTTTGGCCTTATCGTCGAATTTATGACGAAAGAGATGATTGCAATTTCGACATCGTAAACTATCTCTCTCTGGAGAGTAATATTCCAGTGGGACCTGCATATGGCGTATACATATCTCGCCTAGTAGCATTTGCTGGATCCGGTGTTGAATGCGACGATTTTAATCAACGTCGCAAAACATTGTTGCAGAAACTTATAAAACAGGGCTATTCCAGCAAGCACCTCCACTCAAAGATTCTCAAATTTTGGTGATACATATTGCATGCTGATGGCAAAATACGAGCGTAGCGTGCAAGATCTATGGCGTTACATTTCGTAACTTGTATCTAATTCCGCTTAACCCGGGGCTGGGGGCCGTATGAACCCATGTACTTCAAGATCATCATGGTGTTCATATGAACAGTCACAATCAAAGCGTGACTGAGATACATCATTCTCTAGACGACGATTTTACAAGGATTATTATGGAATAAGAATACTGATCAACGATACAGACTTTATAATTTTGGAACATCATGATGTCTTGTCGGCATCATTGAAAACTGTTGGCCGCTTCTCTCTTGCAGAAAACTAGCCTATGTTTTTGTATACTATGATTGTCCTTTTAAATTTGGTGCTGATACTGTTATATGGAATAGGTATTTGGATTATGGACACGGATATTCTTTAATGGATGACGGCTGAATTAGGAATGACGGACTAGATGCTAGTAATTACCCTAATTTGGGCACAACCTCTATTCAGCGCGGCAAAATGCTTTGAGGCAGGGGAAGCGCACCCAAATTAGTGAAAATATGGATTCTGGCAAAGTAGGTAAGCTTTTACTAAAATATGATGCTTAAATGACATAACTAAACTTTGATTATCAATACAAGAAAAAATAGATATACATATTCTTTTTTTGTTTTTTCTTAGTCCTAATTTGGGTACAACGTTTAATGTATCAAGGGGTAATCTGAAGCCCTGGTTTGGGGTGCTAAGTATTCAAACTGTTTGTTCGAAATGATTTGCCTCCTATTTAGATCTGCCACCATGTTGAGCAGCCTTCGATGACCTTGGGGACATATTTCTCCATCCAGTCTTTTGTAATGTTTATGGTTGCCAAGTAACCTTTGGGCTTCTTTGACATAGTTTCCCCTTGACATTATAACTGTAGCTGAGCCCTTATCTGCATGTTTTAACACAATATTTTGGTTTTTGCGTAGCTTTGTTAAAGATTGGCATTCAGTGAAGGATACATTTGGAATGTTTCCAAATCGCCCATTTGTAACTAGGTCATTAATTCGTTCTGAAAGGGCCTTAACAGCCTTTGGAATTTCTGGGTCAACATTTGGTGGTACATACCCAGATTTCTCTGTGAAGGGTGGTCTTTCTCCAGCTCAAAATCTGAAGCGGTCTGCTAGACTAACCCGACGATCGAATTCGGCAGTGATCTTGTTTGCATCATCTTCTCTATATGTTTATCTATGGGGTCCTCGGATGCAGGTTTTGATCTAGGTGTCGGGACAAAGGAAAGGCCCCGACTGAGAAGAGAGATGTCAGATTGTGTTAGCCAAGGTCACCAGTCAGATTTACTATACTAGTACCCAGACCAAGAGTAGGGTGGCACGTGCCCTGTCCCAAATTTAGTTTAAACCTATAGTATTGAGCCAGTGTGAATACAGCCAATTTGCCGTATCTTCAGTCCAGTGAATTTGCCAGGATCGTTTCCAGGGATAATTTTGAGTAATTTGATAATTTTTGAAGAGGTAAATTCATTTATCTGATTTATGCAAAAGCATCCACTGGCTGGAAGTGTGTCCGAAACTTGGAGTGTATAAAATACAATTTTGATTTGGGAAATTTTCGTTTAAAACAGCTCAACATATTGCTCATATTACTTCTGGCTTTTGAAGGCTCTTCTGCTTTGTTATTCACACCAATATTCAAGAGAAATTTGTCGGGTTGGGAAGGCCCGTTGTAGCGGTCCAAAATCTGCGTAAAATGTTGAAATTTAGCGCCAGGATAGCTCTCTACTTGAACATCAGGATAGGGGTCCGAATTAATACGTGAAAGATTTGATGAGCCGAAAGGCAAAACCTTTTTGGTAACTGCTGGAAAGGCGCCATCCCCTTTTGTTTTGCGTTTCGTGCCTGAATTGCCAGAATTTCGGGTTCGAATTTTGCCGCTATGATGAGCGCATATCGTTTGACGGAAGTAGTTAACTTTTTAGGCATCCTATATCAGGAAACGATGTATTGGTTAGGTGTACTGAATCAGAAATCTTTGTGTTGTTTAGGTGTACTACATCACAAGGTGAAGGTTGTCTATAGCTATTATAAGACAGTGACGTCACGCATGGCTACAATCCAGGTCTGCGAATATGGAATCAACCTACAACTGATACATCTAGTAGGTGAACTGGTAAACATAAGAATAACTTGACCACAACAGAAGGAGAACTATGACGTAGACTGGAAGACTACGCCAAAAGCCTCATAGTTATGATAGCTTGAGTCACGCGATGAGCGCGTCGTATGTGCAAACGGTAACAGGGCAGTAAACGACAAATATGGTGAAAGGTAACCTCAGACCGAAGAACGTATTGATGCTCGTACGCATCACCATAAATGGTCCGACTATGGGCATGGAGGCTCCTAAAACAATGACTAATGCGCGCGCACAATAATAATTAAAAAAAAAACAAAAAAAACCTAACGCATATATAACAGGGAAAAAGGAGACAGTAATTTTACTGGCTTGGCATGATTTTCTTCTCGCCTCAGGCAGAGAACAGTTTTAGCGTACATACAGTAATAAAACATCGGAACTGAATAGTTAGTTCTTCTACGATTTGTAGATAGTTCATACATAATACAGGAAAATATAATCTGCAAGCATTCTTCGGTGATTTATAAGAGTTTAACGGTACTTTCACTGTACAGCCGGCGTGCAATACAAGAATAAAATGATCCTATGCTCATGAAATTAATTATCTTATACAATTAATTACAGGCAACAATATACACGTAACAGCTATTTTTTGATAATATTTTAGATGCGGAAATGCCGAAATAATATAAAATGTGTGGAAAATAGGATCACCATATAAATTACAGAAATGGGGCTCGAACCCACAACGATGAAAAAAGCTTTATTTATGGGCTCAACGCTGCGTCTAACCTCTTGGACTAACAAATATCCATATATAGTATTGTATCCCTATATAATTAGTAAACACATTCGTGTCAAAAAGGCGACCAGGCGATCAAGTCAGAACCAAAATATATTGATGGTTAAACTGTATGAAATTGAAAGATAAATGGAATGAATTGATTTTTATTCTGGTTCTTGCCTGCCGACTACACCGAACTCTATCCAAAAGGGCGTAAAATCACTGGGTGAAATGTGCCAGTTTCCGAATTCGGAAACAGGGCGGAAACTGGGTGGAAACAACCGGATTCCATCCAGTTTCCGCTCAGTTTCCGCATAGTTTCCAAATTGTAAACTGGACAGATACAAGATAGAAACTGCACGGAAACCATGGAGCACCCCAAGCGGAAACTGAGCGGAACCCAGGATTCCGGAGGTGCGGAATAGTGAACGTGTTACACTTTCCAAGCTGTTTCCGCCAAGATTCCGCAGCGGAAATTATGCGGAATCTGGGCCGGAAACAGGATTGAAACCGGTTGGAAACTGTAACACTCTGCTGGTTTCCGCACTGGAAACAGCGCGGAAACTGGCTGGAAATATGAAAACTCCAAATACAGCTGTGCGGAAAATAAGCGGAAACAGGTTGGAAACAGACCGTCCTTAAAAGGTTTCCAACCAGTTTCCGCCTGCTTTCCGACCAAGTTTCCAATTTGTAAACTGGACAGAAACAAGACAGAAACTGGGCGGAAACCATGGAGCATGCCAAGCGGAAACTGAGCGGAACCCAGGATTCCGGAGGTGCGGAATAGTGGACGTGTTACAGTTTCCAAGCTGTTTCCGCCAAGATTCCACAGCGGAAATTATGCGGAATCTGGGCCGGAAACAGGATTGAAACCGGTTGGAAACTGTAACACTCTGCTGGTTTCCGCACTGGAAACAGCGCGGAAACTGGCTGGAAATATGAAAAATCCAAATACAGCTGTGCGGAAAATAAACGGAAACAGGTTGGAAACAGACCGTCCTTAAAAGGTTTCCAACCAGTTTCCGCCTACTTTCCGACTAAGTTTCCAAATTGTAAACTGGACAGAAACAAGACAGAAACTCGGCGGAAACCATGGAGCAAGCCAAGCGGAAACTGAGCGGAACCCAGGATTCCGGAGGTGCGGAATAGTGGACGTGTTACAGTTTCCAAGCTGTTTCCGCCAAGATTCCGCAGCGGAAATTATGCGGAATCTGGGCCGGAAACAGGATTGAAACCGGTTGGAAACTGTAACACTCTGCTGGTTTCCGCACTGGAAACAGCGCGGAAACTGGCTGGAAATATGAAAAATCCAAATACAGCTGTGCGGAAAATAAGCGGAAACAGGTTGGAAACAGACCGTCCTTAAAAGGTTTCCAACCAGTTTCCGCCTACTTTCCGACTAAGTTTCCAAATTGTAAACTGGACAGAAACAAGACAGAAACTGGGCGGAAACCATGGAGCAAGCCAAGCGGAAACTGAGCGGAACCCAGGATTCCGCAATAGAAACAGAGCGGGTTTCTATCCAGTTTCCGTGCCCTTTTCTGCATAAAAAATTAACTGGATTACAGGCGGAAATGGAGTGGAAAGTAACGGAAGATTATTATATTCAACTTATGTTAGTTTATACAAAAGAAAAGTCAGTGGTAAAATGTTCAATATATATTTACATTCAGATTGGTATACAGTTCTTTGATCCTGAAATATCAGTGCATTGGAGAATAAGATGTCAAACCAACAAGTTAACAATGGATGATTCTGGCGCCATTCTACTCTAATGTAAACACATTAAACCAAATACTTTAATAAAACAGTCCATGAACAAGTGTAATTTTCAGTCCATCAAACGCAACATGGATGTAACATGAAACGGTGGTACCCTTAAGCTTTGTTGCCACAGTTTACATGTAGGACATACATGTATCAAGAACAAACTTCCTGAAGGCGGGGTAAATAGTTGACGTACAAGATCTGGGTGACAGACCTATCTCATTACACAGCTGATAAGAAAGATTTTTTTAGTTACTAATTGCAGGTAAACCACTGTAATTGTATACACAACTGCAATTCAACATACACAATCCATCTCTGTTCGTAGGTTATTCCAGTTTCATATTTCTACAACCTCGCCACCAGGGGTCACTTCCGTCGCAGAAAAAATGGTCGCACTTCATCTGACCCCTGGTAACACGGTCGTTCGATTTGCCAAGATTCTTGGTCCGTGATCCTTTGCGAAATGTCAAACAACAACAACACCGACATAACGTCATAATTGAAAATTAATCGCAACAATACAAACAGACGACGTCACATCTCAAACGCGTCCCTAAGACCTGTGTGACATCGGGTCACATGCAGGATCTCCACAGATACGTCTACGTTATGTTCCATGTTCTATGCGTTCGTGCATTATCCAATGGGAAGCTGTAATGCTGACCGTGCAACCAGAGTCTGTAGGGAGAACAGGACCGGATGACTCTGGATTCGAGATTGATATTTCTAGTGGTCCTTTCACTTTGTAATATTTTCCCGTGTTCACTGAAGTCCAAGTAATCATTTTCACTTCACTTGGAGCAACTGGCACCTGCAGGATAACATCTTTATAGCGCCTCTCTTCGCTTATTGGTCTATCAGGGTAAACAGATGTCAGGATCACCAAGGGGAATGTTACTTGCTCGTCTTATTCTGTACTTCTCAACAACATTCTGTAAAAATCAAAAGTTTTATTAAGGTTAGTCAGAGTGAAAACTAAATCGAAATGGTCTATAAGGCCAGGCTATGCAATACTGGTAATTCATGAGGAAGTGGATGGGAAAGTTGATATCATATTCTTGCTGTCAGGCCTAGGCTTCTAATAAAGCTCTGCAAATGACAAGATATATCCAGAACTCATATCGGTAACTAACTAAGCCAGTGTATCGATCCTAACAGATCGATCGATACACTGGCTCGCGAGGATGTGTATCAATGGACACAAAAAACATCATGATTTTTAACAATTTCATGATTTTGGGGGTCAGAGTGACCTACATTTTGGTATGTGACACATCGTGTCCCCCTCATGTATCTACTGACACAAAAAACAGTTATTTTTAATAATTTCCTGATTTTGGGGTCAGTGACCTATGACCTTCGACCTTGACCTTGACTCATAATTGAAAATTAATCGCAACAATACAAACAGACGACGTCATTTCTCAAACGTGTCTCTAAGACCTGTGTGACGTCGGGTCACATGCAGGATCTCCACAGATACGTCTACGTTATGTTCCACGTTCTATGCGTTCGTGCATTATCCAATGGGAAGCTGTAATGCTGACCGTGCAACCAGAGTCTGTAGGGAGAACAGGACCGAATGACTCTGGATTCGAGATTGATATTTCTAGTGGTCCTTTCACTTTGTAATATTTTCCCGTGTTCACTGAAGTCCAAGTAATCATTTTCACTTCACTTGGAGCACTGACCTTTGACCTCGACCTACATTTTGTATGCAACGTATCGTCCCCCCCCTAATCCACTCATCAAAAATTAGAACTGTAGACAGAAAAATGTCAATGATCAATGATTTCCTGATTTTAGGCAACAGTGACCTTTGACCTCTGACCTCGACCTCAATTTTGGTACGTGACACATCGTCTCCAACTAGCGTATCCACTCACAAAAAATTGCAACTGTGGATAGAAAATGTTCACAGATATAGACCGGACACGAACATTTCAGTGATTTCCTGTTTTATATGCCAGTGACCTTTTGCAAAGGAAAAGAGTCATCCTGCGTTTTTTTCTCATTGAAAGGACACCTGACTGGGTATCATTCGTCTGATTTCTGCTAGTGTTTTCTTTTCTATTAAAGACGCAAAAATAGAGATGTCCAATACAAATGTTTAGCAGGTTTTGAATTTACATATAAATGTTACTTGCCATGCTTGTAGCATCAGTCTGTCAGTAATACCTCGCTGAAAAACACTCCATGGATGTACCACCTCTTCATTTCTCCACCACATTCCTAAAATACGAAATGAAAAAAGGAATATACGTTCATGTATGTTGTGCAGATAATCTACCACATATAAACATGGCAAGTCTGAGAGTGATCATCTGACATGATCTCCAATCATCAATGGCAACTGTATGTGACGACCAATATCAACAGTATATACTCTGTCAGCAGTGTTTATAAGCTGTGTTGTGTTCCTGTAATCCTAGCCTGCTTTACAAACTGCTCAAAACTTTATACATGATCATGGGCCTATTCCACACGGGTAAATTTCAACTTTCTTTTCAATAAATAATTAAACCAGAAAGATTAAGAAAATGAAAAAGATACTCATCAATATCGGTTTACCCAGTGATGTTAACGGATGCATGAGCTGTAATGGCACTGCTGCACCAGTGAAACATGGAACAGTTCCTGGAGCCGACTAGGATCATCTGAAATTAATATTACACATGTGTCACATACATTTTACTTTCACTACACGAGGCCAAATTATGCAGGAGGCAAGCTACATACCGGTATTAAAAAATATATTCTGACAAGATCAGAGATTATGGAATAATTCTAAAGTCTAAAGAATTATAATTTACTATTTGCATATATTGCATACATCATATCTTTTAGATATTCCAGCCCAAAGTCTTTGACAATAATATCCCATTTGGGATACAAGGAGATCTCCCATTTGGGATACACATAAGTATCTTTAGCTATAATATCAAATACGAAGCTGCGCATCTGAAAACCCCTCGGCTCTGGGCGCCAGCCATTCATAATGTATTCAATTTGAAGCAAGACTTCAGGAACACCAAGCAGTCAAGTGACAAATATACACATTATGAAAAATTTTGCCATTAGAAATGGCCTTGAATGTTTCCGTCCAATCAGAGAAACCGGTATTCATTACATAAGTCTATACCAAATTTTACATTTCGCATGAATTAAAGATGGCCGCCCATCCTTCCCACCACTCAGAGAAACTGATGTGGTTATTCATTGCAAGTCTCTTGATACATGGATGCTGTATACCAAGTTTCATATAGAACACTGAAATGGTATCAAAGATATACATCATTAAAGATTTTGCATAAATTAAAGATGGCCACCAAGGTTTCTGCCCAATCAGAAAAACCATAACTGTCTGTTGATGCATCGATGATCTATACCAAATTTTACATCGAGCACTCGAACGGTATCAGAGATAGAGATCATTAATGATTTCGCATAAATTAAAGATGGCTGCCCATCCTTCCCGCCACTCAGAGGAACTGATGTGGTTATACATTGCAGATTTCTTGATACATCGATTCTGTATACGACGTTTCGTATAGAACACTTGAATGGTATCAGAGATATATATCATTAAAGATTTTGCATAAATTAAAGATGGCCGCCAAGGTTTTCACCGAATCAGGGAAACTGGTTTGGTCATTCCTTTGAAGTTTCTTTATGCATCAATGATCTATACCAAGTTTCACACTGAACAGAGAAATGGTACCTAAGATAGACAAGATTAATGATTTCGCATAAATTAAATATGGCCGCCAAAGTTTCCAACCAATCAGGTCTAGATTCAATAGGGTTCTGGGTCATGAGCATATGGATGTGCAGTGCAAATTTTGTGTGCCTAGCGTAAGTCGTTCTAAAGATATCTTGGTAACAAGAAAGCTGTGCTGGTTTCGCATAAATTAAAGATGGCCGCCAAAGTTTCCAACCAATCAGGTCCAGATTCAATTGGGTTTTGGGTCACGAGCATACGGATATGCACTGCAAGTATGGTGTGCCTAGGGTAAGTCGTTCTAAAGATATCTTGGTAACGAGAAAGGTGTGACGGACAGACGGACGGACGTACATGACGACGACAATACCCTTCGGCAAATTTTGGCCGAGGGGTAATAAACTGATGTTCACTCATGATCGGTAAATTTGCAAAACCAAGGGTATATAAGGCCTGCTAGTTTCACCATGAAATGTATTTTGTGTGGCAAATGTTGATGGGAGTTGTGTTTGGTTGTGGAAAAGAAATCCAAGATGACAGGCATCTTGGATTTCAATGAATGCTCAGTGAAATCAATACCAACTGCTGTCTCGCTGGTGTAAAGTCAGTCCCCAAGTTTCAAATCGCTCGGTTGAATTGTTATCACAGCATGGGTGGGATGGACAGAAGGATGGAAATTAGCTACATCACACTGTAGCTGGTTATCAGGAAATAGATGAAAATATTTAACCTCCAGTACAGGAATACAAATGTGACAGAATTGCAGGTATACATGTAGGCCTACCTGAAATTCACGGCAACAAGAAAAGCTACTGATTTGCAGGACAGCTGTGGAAAGTAATGCCACCCAATGTTTTTTTTTTTTCATTTTGCAGAATAAATTTCACCGAATGTCATTTGAAGCCATGTTTCATTTTTGAAATATTTAAGTGGCTAATTTGAATGATTAGTCGCATAAAACGAAGCAATACGTTGCCGTGAAAATCATGGAATAATGAAGCAATGAATGTTGTTGAAAGATTCATGCAGTCCGGCATGTTTGTGAATGTCCACATTTTCCATAAATATATAAAAACTGAAGTTGACATAACCTATACCACGATTGGGCAATAGGCTAATACCTTGATCAAGGTATAATACCCCGATCAAGGTATTTTCCCCAACCTGTTTAAGTTACGATAAACTGTCTAATAATCCCAACTGCCAACAAAAGAAGTGCACGACACATTCTCATATTCACTGAAAAGTTTCCATGGACATTTATGTATCACAGCTGGTTAATTCCGCCCATAGGAAATCCAGATAAATTGCCATGATTTATGAATCCCAGTATGTATTCCTGGTATATTTTGATGTACGAGTACTGAAATCAATTCGTAAAGAATATTGGGCACCAGTCCAAACTTGCAGCATATCTGTACCCTAGCCACATATATGCAAATCAGTGTATGTAACCACCACTAAGTTGCACATCCTTACTAGGGCAAGCATCAGTAGCGTCATTTTCTTTGTGACCAAACATTTTAACAAGAGAAAATGTACAATTGACTATGGCATTTAACGGGTTGTAAACATGTAAAATATACCTCTCTCCCCCGACACAAAGTATCTGGCTCATTCCTGCAGCCCAAGTACACGTAAATAGCACCAAACCATGTCACTATCTTCCTATCACGCTCAAATGTTGAAAATGGCAGTCAAGTCCAACAAACACTGCAATGCGCATGCACCGCTAATAACACAAACACTTTACGATATGTCGTAAATAAGGCGTCATCAGCTGCTGGGGTAACGGAGATGGAGCTTGACCATGTGCATTAGGCCCTGCCCACTAGCTGATGACGCCTTCTTCTTTACGACATATCGTAAAGTGGTTTTTATATTTCTGCTTTGAAGCGGTGCATGCGCATTGGAGCGTTTGTTGTAGTTAGGCCATTTTCAACATTTGAGCGTGATAGGAAGATAGTGACATGGTTTGGTGCTATTTACGTGTACTTGCGCTGCAGGAATGAGCCAGATACTTTGTGTCGGGGGAGAGAAGTATATTTGACATGTTTACAACCCGTTAAATGCCATAGTCAATTGTACATTTTCTCATGTTTGGGCACGAAGAAAATGACGCTACTGATGCTTGCCCTAGTAAGGATGTGCAACTCAGTGGTGGTTACATACACTGAGTTGCATATATGTGGCTAATCTGTACCCCAGTTGATCAAGTCATGGACTGCTGAAGAATTGTTCCCCGTTCTTGTTCAGCATGTTGTAAGAGGGAATGATACCAAAACAGAAATTTATTTCCTCTCATAATCCATAATCCAAAGCCTAGGACGCTATAAACTTGTGTCTGTAATTTTTCCTTTATTTAGAACGTTAAGGATCAAAATTTGAGCCTGATATGGGTGCAAAGTTTCATTGAATAATCAGAGAATTATCACCATATAGAGGCCTTCTTAACAGAAATTCAGTGCCAAATGGATTTTTAAAAATGTCTTCAAAGGTGTTTGCAGTGCATCATTGTGCTATACAGTGTGGCTGTGTATACCATTTGTAAATACGTACAGAATATTTGACCAGAATAGAGCTTGATCGGCACAATGTAATGTACCCACCTAAAACCATCACGGGGAGCCCAGTTTTCAACATAATTTTCTCACGTTTATGCCCAAGGGTATAAATGCTCAGTTTTCTCCTCACCGAGGAATGTGAGATAATTTTGCGATGCTTACCTGGTCCAAATCATTCCTGGTATCGTAGTTCGACTCTTTTCCGCTTGGTATCTTCTAATATGACACAGTTTGATGAACATCGTCACATACGTAAAGGGTGCACTCCGGAGATTTATTTTATTCGTCATGGAATAGACTATGGGTCCGTTTTCGGCCACCAGTTGTCGCAAAACCTTCAACCCAAATCACTTATATGTATATATTTTCTGAAAGAGCATGATGAAACTATTATTTTAAGATATAACACTGCTATGTTATAGAAAAATTTAACTCGAACATTCTCCTCCATGATTGCTTCATTTTTCCTAGAAAACCCCTTAAAAATGTCGAAAAATGGTCAAATTCGGCTCAATTTCCAGAAAAATCTGTAAGAGCGATTTCAATTAAACTTCTTACTCACGTTCCCTGGTCCGGTCTCAACTTAAAAAGGCAAACAAAAGTGGGTGTCAACCTGCCCGTTTTTTGTCAGATTTTCTTCCCGTAAATGAGTCCCGATTTTTAGGCACACCCAAGGTGCATAACTGAGGCAGGACAAACTTTACTCCATGATCCCGATCAGCGTGTAGACGAAGCCAGCACTCGATTTGTACGTACTCGTTTGCAGCGTTGATAATGCGGAATAGGATGGCATTATAGATATAAGCTATTAAGAAGACAAGAAGAATTATGATGTAACAGAACAAGGGCAGTCTATCGTATTATGAAATTAGAGAGGGGCCATTACTACGAAACTGTGGAGGGACACCTTAAGGGGCAGGATGTTTTTTACGAAATTAATTATTCACATGTATCGTAATCTCAGAGTGTTTGCGAGTATGGCGGTATACAACACTTGCCAGTTATACATATTATTTTGGGAAATCCGACCGATAACTTTCCCCCTACCCCATCTTTGTTTTGATCAATTTTGCCAATTCTAGCAGGATTTTCGAGAACAAAACTCAAAATTAACCTATTTCTTCTTAATAATGGTCATCCATTCGGCAATATGAAGGCCGTGGTTGCTTTTCCGCTTTCCAATGATAGCAGAAACGCGGGAAAATGCAAATAAGAGATGTAACCAAGTCAAATTATTGGTAATTTTGCACTCAATTTTCTCCTAGAAACATGGGAAATACTTCAGAAACTTGAGAAATAATTTGTAAAACCATAATAATATACATCCATTCCATCCTTTATGGACTGTAAATGGGTTCTCTTGTAAAGAAAATTTACACTGGCAAATTTATATCATTCTGATAGGACCTCGTTCTGCCATAATATCCACCGAAATCTCAGTCCAGGGGGAGATAACTCCTGTATGGAATACAGTATGCAGTAACCTCAATTGTATACTAATGAACACACTGTGGATTATTTTAATCGAACTCCTGGTCTTCTTTCCACCTGCTTCCGAAAATAGCGCTTCAGGTGTAACCAGGCAGTCAAAATTAAACAATCTGGCGTAATGATACATCTCCGCTCCGTAATGGAGTCAACATTAAGATAATGCATAGACTCCACTATTATGCCTTAAAGGGTGCACTCCGGAGATTTATTTTATTCGTCATGGAATAGACTATGGGTCCGTTTTTCGGCCACCAGTTGTCGCAAAACCTTCAACCCAAATCACTTATATGTATATATTTTCTGAAAGAGCATGATGAAACTATTATTTTAAGATATAACACTGCTATGTTATAGAAAAATTTAACTCGAACATTCTCCTCCATGATTGCTTCATTTTTCCTAGAAAATCCCTTAAAAATGTCGAAAAATGGTCAAATTCGGCTCAATTTCCAGAAAAATCTGTAAGAGCGATTTCAATTAAACTTCTTACTCACGTTCCCTGGTCCGGTCTCAACTTAAAAAGGCAAACAAAAGTGGGTGTCAACCTGCCCGTTTTTTGTCAGATTTTCTTCCCGTAAATGAGTCCCGATTTTAGGCACACCCAAGGGGCATAACTGAGGCAGGACAAACTTTACTCCATGATCCCGATCAGCGTGTAGACGAAGCCAGCACTCGATTTGTACGTACTCGTTTGCAGCGTTGATAATGCTGAATAGGATGGCATTATAGATATAAGCTATTAAGAAGACAAGAAGAATTATGATGTAACAGAACAAGGGCAGTCTATCGTATTATGAAATTAGAGAGGGGCCATTACTACGAAACTGTGGAGGGCCACCTAAAAGAAATAGGCAGCCATTTGTAAAATAGTCCCAATCCGTACTGCTGTGGGGCGCCGTGATCTCTTCCCAAGGTCAAATTGGTCTTGACTGTTTTCCACCTTCGTTCCAACAAATAATCACATGCCGTTTGTACGGACAGAAAGTTTTGTGGCATTTGTTATATTTAGCTTGTAATTTTATTCCAGTTAAACTCGATAACATGCCTTGCCAGGGGACTATATTTTCGATGGCTGATCACTGCTTCAAGGCGAGAGACATATCATTACTGTGAGGAGTTTTGCATTGGAATGTTATGGGTCATGTCAGTGCAACACCAAACCGTGGGACAATTCAATTCAATTTATTGTACTAGAAACAAGCCCATTTAGGACAGAGTACAATCACTAGAACAATCACATCAATCAATAAAACAGAGGGAGGGGCCAATACATACCAATAGTGGGCCACGTACAAGTTGCAGACTAGATGAAGAGTCCTTATTTATATCGTGTTAATTATCAAGAAGGCTAGACTGGATGAGTCTCTATTTCATATGTACTATTATTAATAATAAAATGATCTTTAATAAATAGAATGAGAAAAAAAATGAAAAAAAAAATGAAAAAAATATTTTTAAAATAGAGACTGGACGATTTGATGGGTTTCGTCGTGTAAAGATTCCATCTGGAGGCGTGATTAGTCTGGACGATTGACATGTTTTTACCTTCGGTCGCAATATTTGTATCAATTTCATTCTAACGGCATATTGTGACGTCTCGGCAATAACGTCATTCCCATTGTTGAGGTCATGGTAGTAACGTCATTCTCATTGTTGACGTCACATGAACGCATTAATTGCTTCCAGCGTGCGTATATGAATGAACCAATCAAATCCTTTGAGTTGGGGCCGGGGTCAGAATACGGAGTTTTCATTGGTGACAAAAAATGCACAGTATATTGTGGAGTTTTTTCTTGTAAAGTTAGCTCCCTTGTGACGTTCCGTCCAGTCCCTGTTTCAAGCATTTCCTAATAGGCAGAGTTACTTCCTCTTGTTTCCCGTTTAAAATACATTATGAAACAGGGGCTGGATCCAGTCTACAAGAAGGCATGATACATGTACTGTTTCACTATATTCTTTACTATATTGGATCGCGTGCCCATGTTTGTAAATTAATTACCAGGGGCGTTAATTTAATGTTACGCTAAGACAGCCACCTGAACATACATAGTCAGTTTCTTAGTTGGAAACAATCGTGTACAAATGTTTTTATAGTATATAATTTTTTCTTATTCCCAGCAGTGGTCCAAATTCAACAAAAAGGTGTACCGGTATTTTATTCTAGTATCAACAAAAGTGGATGAAGTTTCATCCACTTCTGGTATCGATGTTGGGATATATATGAGAATTTTTGGTACCGATATTTCACGGAAGAAATTCGATTATTGCAAGTTTCGTTTTAGGGTTCACGTTGGAATAAAATGAAAGTTTAAAATTAATTAAAATGCATAGAAAATATAAATAAAATTGTCAAATTTTTAAAACCCCTGCCCATTAATTTCAGAAGACTCCCAAACTACAACAACGAATGTTATTCGCATATAGGCCTATAGGGCGCTCCAAATTTATCAGCCACGTACACGATTATTCTTGAAAAATTGCAACTATTTTAAATATATTCATGGGGAATTGCAAATTGTCATACATTTAAGACTGGCCGCCACAATATATAGGCAAGTGTGTGGGTGGGGCTGGGATGTGTTAAATTGGGGGGGGGGGAGGGGGGGAATATGGACGAAGATTTACCTCTATTTATATGGATTCATCCCAGGTATCTCGTGTCACCATTTATTCATGTAATGTCATTTGACAGGGTATGAAATAGGAAAAAGTCAAACTTCCTCTAACCTTACGGTAACGGAATCTATACACTGCATAACATGGCCTGTTTCCGGTTTTGCGATGTTATAATCCTGTTGATTGGTTGAATACAATAGATGAGCCAATCAGAAGCGTCGTACATTGGGCTTCCGGTTTTAGTCGTCGACAGAATGACCAGCTGCCTGTGGAATGACAACCTCGCTCTCCGCTGGAAAATTGGCCGCTCCGACGAACCCCTGGGACGACGGTCGCTGAAAATTGGTCCCATAATACATTGAAAAATTCTTTCACGTGGCCCCTTCCGGTTCCAGTGGAACATATCCTATTCTTTATAGAACGTCAGTCATGAGTCATTTTCATGGCCAGTGTCATAACGTCATGACGTCAGAATAAAAAAATGTTTCGCAAGAATGCATAAAGAATTCTAGTAGGCTACGTCATCTTTCAGACGCGCTCGTAACATTCATGACGTCGGGACGTCGGCTTGATCCCCACAGATACGCTCTCGTTATGTTCTAAATTCTAGGGTTTTGTTTTCTATCCAATGACCGATCGTACTGCCGAGCGCCCTCCCAGAGCATAGTAGGGAGGACAGGACCGGATAGCTCTGGTTTCGAGATTGGTGGAATGACTGTACGGGGTTGACAACTGAGTTTGAGCGAACCCTTCAAACGAAATAAAAGATGATCTTTTCACAGGGTATGAAATAGGAAAAAGTCGAACTTCCTCTAATCTTACGGTAACGGAATCTATACACTGCATAACATGGCCTGTTTCCGGTTTTGCGATGTTATAATCCTGTTGATTGGTTGAATACAATAGATGAGCCAATCAGAAGCGTCGTACATTGGGCTTCCGGTTTTAGTCGTCGACAGAATGACCAGCTGCCTGTGGAATGACTGTACGGGGTTGAGGGGAAATTTTCGAAATGAAACGTTGACAACTGAGTTTGAGCGAACCCTTCAAACGAAATAAAAGATGATCTTTTCACGGGGATGGCGATGCTGTCAGTACAGTGCCGCCGAATATTAATGACAGCGACTCAAAATGTGACTATGTCGAACATTTTGATGCAGTGCCAGTTACAACAACAACGACAATGGGGTCGTCAAATTCACCCGTTAAAGCCAATGACGGCATATTAAGCGACAATTAATTCTCAACACTATAAATGAACCTATTTTTGCAATTATCCTGATACAATTTTGAGCATAAAGATACCCCCCCCCCAAAAAAGAAGATTTTATGTAGATTTGGCATGATGTTCAGATTTCAGAACAGTTTAGGCCAGGTCAAATTTCTTCACACAGCATAAGCCTATTTGTTTAGCTTCCACTTCAAAATCTACCAAGTTCTTACTTAATGTTGATTTTTCTTAATCCACCTGTTTGATATTGTTATGTAAGCTTAATAGAAATCTGGCTTCATGGGCTACATGGGGGTGACTGGGCATGCTGGGACGGGGTAGCTTAATTGCTGAATGCTACATAAAAATACCCTGTGCTAGGAATTTTCATCCCAAAATGGCTCAGATTGCACCACAGAGCATGTGGGGTTTCTGGCAGCCCCCAGGCCCCCGGCCTAATTTTTAAACGCCTCGCTGCACTCGGCAGTTAACAACCACATACACCTGTTTAGATATGATTGTACAGGTGTTCCCAAAGAAATGGAGAACCCGGAGTGGAAACTGACATCAGTTTCTAGCCAGATTCCGCTGGAGCGTAATCTGGGCGGAAACAGGTTGGAAATTTCATTACCAGTTTCCAGTCCATTTCCGCTGGATTGCAAACAGAACGGAAACTGACATCAGTTTCTGACCAGTGTCCACTGTAGCGGAAATTTAAGGACAGCTTTCCGTCCAGTCTCCGTGCACCGGAATCTTAGCGGAAACCTATGTCCGTTTCCGACCTGTTTCTGCGCAACCGGAAACAGGCTAGAAACTTAATAGCAGTTTCCGGTCCATTTCCGCTGGATTTGAAACAGAGCGGAAACTCACGTTGGTATCTGAGCCATTTCACAAGCAGGTTGGAAACTTCAATACCAGTTTCCAGTCCATTTCTGCTGCATTGGAAACAGAGCGGAAACTGACATCAGTTTCTGACCAGTTTCTGCTGGAGCGGAATCTGGGCGGAAATTTAACAACATCAGTTGAGTTTCCCCCATGTTTCCAATCCAGCGGAAATAGACCGGAAACTGCTATTCAACTTTCCAGTCGGTTTCCGCTTGAGCAGAAACAGATCGGAAACTGACCTAGGTTTCCGCCAAGATTCCGGTACACGGAAACTGGACAAAAACCTAGGTCAGTTTCCGATCTGTTTCTGCTCAAGCGGAAACCGACTGGAAAGTTGAATAGCAGTTTCCGGTCTATTTCCGCTGGATTGGAAACATGGGGGAAACTCGCGTTGGTTTCCAAGCTGTTTCTGCTCGAGCGGAAACAGGTCGGAAACTCCAGTACCAGTTTACAGTCCATTTCCGATGCATTTGAAACAGAGCGGAAACTAACATCAGTTTCCCACCCGTTTCCGCTGAAGCGTAATCTGGGCGGAAATTTGACAACAGGTTTCTGTCCAGTTTCCGTGCACCGGATTCTTGGCGGAAACCAAAACACCTGTTTCCACTGGTTTCCGCATTGCGGAAACAGGCTGGAAATGGGGTGTTACAGTTTCCAACTGGTTTCCGCCAAGAATCCGCATTTTTGGAAACCAGTACATTTCACCCAGTGAATACGTCTAATTTATTAAAAATGAGCTTTTCACGCGTTTTAAACTTTCAATTTGATCCTTGCTCGCAACAAAATTACCTCGATTTCTTTAAATATTGGAAGTTAAGGATGTGTATTTTGGGATTTTGCTTCAAAGATAACACTTCCACAACAGTTTTAAAGAGGGTCTAGCTGTGGATCGATAGCCGGGGGAAATGGACCATGGCTCTTTACGACAATGTTTCCGACCCGCACCGAGGTAAAACGTACACAAATTTCGTGAGTAAAAAGGAATTTATATCATGCCTTTGTAACTCAACTGTAAATTATAATTTGTATTACAGTTGTTATGTAATATTCTCAGAAAATAGCCCCACTGGGTCTAGGAGTGCAATAATAGGATCTGTCCAATAACCGGGCAGTCATGCTAGCTGAAACATTGGTTTATACAACGTTTATTACACAAAGTAATTGGAGCACAGTGAGCGCAGCTCATTAGTGTGTCTCCTAAAATAAATTGCATTGACAGAAAACGTTGCGGTTGCAAATACATATATAACAATTATTCTTTACAGAAAACATTGTAATACGGTAGGTATATATACTTGATGAGCGTCTTGCGGCTATAGTGCTGTAATTCGGTATTACTATAGCTTGATAGAACGAAGTACAAAAGTAAAAGGCATACTAACAGGGTGTCGTCATCTATGATCAGTGTCCGTGCGAGTTAGCCACCAGATGATATGAATTGAACAAGTTGGAGACCGCGGCCTAGATTAATCCATTCTTTTTGTTTCCTCAATAAAAGCGACAACGTGAATTTGTATATTTATATTTTCCTGCTCGGTTTTATTGCTGTCACCCGTAAGAAGATTGTGACATGGGACTGAATGAACATTACTGCAGATGGTAGACAAGTTTGCAAACATTTTTTGACGCAGAACGGTGAATGAGGGGCAATCAAGCAAGAAATGTTTGGCTGTCTCATCGCGGAAGCCACATGTACATGGTGTAGTATCCGACAGGTGATTATTAAATAGGTGGCGCTTTAAGTTGCTACAACCATTACGGATGCGGCAAAGTGAAACATTACAGTATTAACAGCGTATGTTTGTGCCTGAACCGTTCTCTATGTAATATATTGACTGTATTTCAAACCAACAACATACTGTTCATGTACTCAGTGTGATATAATTCAGTCAAACAAGAACAACAATCTACGATTTAAGAGTGAAGGGTGTAAATTATATATACTAAACAAGTTGTATGGGCTGACTCACACATGTGTGAACATTGCAAGTATGGCCTAAAAGGCATACACACACGGGATATGAAAATATCGTCATCTGGTTTATATTAGTGCGAGATCTACTTTTAGACGGGAAGAAATCCGATATGTCCGACAGCTGTTTATGTTTTTAAATAGAACCCTCGACATAATATGATGTTTCAATGATTTTAAGGCGAAGCAATAAATACACGAGTTCATAATAGTTCACATATCGTTCACACATATGCAGAGTATCCACATAAATCGATAGTTCAAATTCCGTTTAATGTTGATCTTTGCGGATTACGGGTAAATTTGCTCAGTCCTCCGAAAAGTAAACAGTGCTGTCTGGGTACCGTGAACAATAGCGTTTGTACAACCAGACCAAACCACGTGTATATACGTGCGTACAATGAACCCATGCACGAAAACCTTTCCTTTGATTTCTCCGTATAAGTTTTCACCATTCAGTAGTACTACAGACTTTCCTGCGGGAGAAAAATACCCCTGTGACGTCACCGTATCT
Source organism: Hanleya hanleyi (assembly GCA_036873755.1). NCBI lineage: Eukaryota > Metazoa > Mollusca > Polyplacophora > Lepidopleurida > Hanleyidae > Hanleya > Hanleya hanleyi. The sequence continues at coordinate 102,765 of JAVTVY010036069.1, read as the reverse complement.
AATGCAATATTATGAGTTGACTGTATTAAACTGCAGTTAGTGGACTGTCAGAAATGAACAGTAAACTAGGGCACATTGTTGGACTGCCCACTAGTGAGATGTTTATCGGACTGGGCTAACGAAACCGAAACATTCCGGCTCATGTTTTACTAGTGTGATTCTCCGATTAATGGCTCTGACGTGACTGGCATTAAATGATGTTTACGGGATACCGTTCACAATTTCAAATTATTCGCATTTAGTGCGGTTTGGAAAACCATTTGTTGGAACACTTCGCTTGGTTCATATTATCACCGTTAAACATATCTTTTCAACCTAATTACGAATTATTTGTACAGTTCTATACATTGACTTACCGATGCGATTTACCTTTTACTAATACTCGTTATGACTATCCTGTTTGAATAATTAACACTTTTCAGCTGGAACTGAGCAGTCTTTGGTTTAACGTCATTGATATTTGTCCTATTCTATAGCCGTAAATTCAATGATTCAAACCAAAAAAAAGTTGATGAGAATTGAAAGGCTAACGGTTGTAGGAAAGAGGCTTTTTTTAAATTTGATGTAACAACGGTTGTTCAACTGCATAATTGAAAGTCTTCTCCTTTTGAGAACGAAATATCTGTTTCATTCATAGTTTTCGAGTACTTTTAAAGGTTTCTGTCAATTCGACTAACCTTTTCTGATTTAGCAGTAGCAGAGTGTTTCGTTTCCGTAGAGCAACACGTTTTGAAGTTTCACAAGACAATATTTGGGTTAAGACAATTGTCAGTCTGTGGTATAGTACAGTTTAACGGCTTCCACTGTTCTCTCTTATAGCATATATAGATTTTCCATTGTAATAAATGGTATATGTTCATATTATTTGGTTGATTTTGTACGGTTTAATCTGGTTTTACAACTTTTCAAAGTATTTCTTTGAATAGTACGAGTTTTGTTTTTGTTTGGAAAGAGCCTTGTATGTTTAGATGGATAAATGGCCCCCGAACAGGTGCGGTAGAAGTGCCAAAAATAAAATGTTGCATATACAAAAAAAATTTCAGTAGGCACGAAGTACAATATTGTATTGTATACTCAGAAAGGTTTCAAGGCAATGTGTCTCATCATTCTCGAATAACAGGGCCGTGAAGTAATGTATACAAAATCGCCAATTTTGAGGCGAAAACACCTCATATTTCTTTCTGTAAACATATGAAGATAAACGATAACCAGAACCAGTTTGATACAGCATACACTGTTAAAAGGATTTGATCGAATGTACCAAACAATATATGGTCGCCTCTTACCAGACATGTTCTGGTTCAGACGCGACGGACCAGAATATCGGTGGTCGAACTCGGATGGTTGAACTGACCAGATTCAACATGGTCATAATGACCCAGGCTTGTTACATGGTTGAAACAACCCAGAAAATATTAGTCACTATTACTAATAATCATATGGCCACTCTGACCATATATATATATTCTGGTTCAGATATGCATGGTCAGTCCAACCATGATAGAATGGACCTTTTTTATATGGCCACAGTAACCATAGATTTGTACGGTTGAAATAACCGAATATTGTATGGTATGTTTGAACATTTGGCGGCAGAACCATACTTTCCATAGTTGAAACAACCACCAAACCCTGGTCACGCCATCCAATGTATAGTATGGATGAACTGTTGCTTGAGAGACACATTATGTTGGTTAATCGAGAACCCATCCGTCTGAAAGTACTTGGACATGTTTTAATCATAACATGCTAAATAATGACAGAAGAACATTTCAAATTCCATAAATGTATTGAAGGATTGCGACATACAAATCAATGTGTAAGAGCGTATGAAACATACAAATGCCTCAGATGAACGAACTACCGGAAGTCTGACACAGGTGACATTTCAGTTAACCACTGTAGAAATCAGAATGCTGAATATTCCAGTAACATATATATCAGTCCAACACAAAGACAATGTTGGTCCATACAATCCAACATTTAAGTCAGCAAGATGCACATGTAAGATAGCGTTGCAGCATAACACAAGGTACGGTTGTTACATGTTACATTTCAATCAGTCCAACATGAAGATAATGTTGGTACAATGCAACATTTCAGTCAGTCCTACACAAAGATAATGTTGGTTCAATGTAACCTTTCAGCCAGTCCAACACAATGGTAATGTTGGTTCATACAGTGTAACATTTCAGTCAGTCCAACACGAAGATAATGTTGGTACAATGTAACATTTCAGTCAGTCCAACACAATGATAATGTTGGTGCAATGTAACATTTCAGTCAGCCCAACACGAAGATAATGTTGGTACAATGAAACATTTCAGTCAGCCCAACACGAAGATAATGTTGGTACAATGTAACATTTCAGTCAGCCCAACACAATGATAATGTTGGTGCAATGTAATATTTCAGTCAGCCCAACACAAAGATAATGTTGGTATAATGTAACATTTCAGTTGGCAAAACACAAAGATACTGTTGGTGCAATGTAACATTTCAGTCAGCCCAACACAGATAATGTTGGTACAATGTAACATTTCAGTCAGCCCAACACAAAGATAATGTTGGTACAATGTAACATTTCAGTCAGCCCAACACAAAGATAATGTTGGTACAATGTAACATTTCAGTCAGCCCAACACAAAGATAATGTTGGTCAATACAATGTAACATTTCAGACAGTACAATACAAAGATAATTTTGGTACAATGTAACATATACTGTTTTCTCCGAAAATGACATAAAAATTAGAACCGAACTACTAATGTTCACTAAAGGAGATAAAAACCAGTATCTTTCACCAATAACCATTGTTTACATATCCACTGCACATTACACCGAACATAAATGTATGGGTATTAATTGTTCGCCTTGTTATAGGTCCTCTGTCAGCCGTATTAATACGGCTGAAAGATACTGATTTTTATCTCCTTTAGTGAACATTAGTAGTTTTAATTTTTATGTCATTTTCGGAGAAAACAGTAAATGTTACATTGTACCAACATTATCTTTGTGTTGGGCTGACTGAAATGTTACATTGTACCAACATTATCTATGCGTTGGGCTGACTGAAATGTTACATTGCACCAACATTATCTTTGTGTTTTGCCAACTGAAATGTTACATTGTACCAACATTATCTTTGTGTTGGGCTGACGCTGGCCACCAACATATGCGTTGGGCTGACTGAGAGGCATTGCACCAACATGTCTTGTGTTTTGCCAACTGAAAGTGATACATTATCTTTGTGTTGGGCTGACTGAAATGTTACATTGTACCAACATTATCTTTGTGTTGGAGTTGACGAATACGCAACATTATCTTCATGTTGAAGCGTATACCAACATTATCTTCGTGTTGAAGCTGACAATGTTGTGCCAACATTATCGGTAATGTTGAACTGACTGAAAGCCACATTGTACCAACGTAATGAAAATGTTACATTGTACCAACATTATCTTCGTGTTGGGCTGACTGAAATGTTACATTGTACCAACATTATCTTCGTGTTGGGCTGACTGAAATGTTACATTGTGCCAGCGTTATATTTGTGTTGGACTGACTGAAATGTTACACTGTATGAACCAACATTACCATTGTGTTGGACTGGCTGAAAGGTTACATTGAACCAACATTATCTTTGTGTAGGACTGACTGAAATGTTGCATTGTACCAACATTATCTTCATGTTGGACTGACTGAAATGTAACATGTAATAACCTTATCTTGTGTTATGCTGCAACGCTATCTTACATGTGCATCTTGCTGACTTAAATGTTGGATTGTATGGACCAACATTGTCTTTGTGTTGGACTGATATATATGTTACTGGAATATTCAGCATTCTGATTTCTACAGTGGTTAACTGAAATGTCACCTGTGTCAGACTTCCGGTAGTTCGTTCATCTGAGGCATTTGTATATTTCATAAGCTCTTACACATTGATTTGTATGTCGCAATCCTTCAATACATTTATGGAATTTGAAATGTTCTTCTGTCATTATTTAGCATGTTATGATTAAAACATGTCCACGTACTTTCAGACTGATGGGTTCTCGATTAACCAACATAATGTGTCTCTCAAGCAACAGTTCATCCATACTATACATTGGATGGGGTGACCAGGGTTTGGTGGTTGTTTCAACTATGGAAAGTATGGTTCTGCCGCCAAATGTTCAAACATACCATACAATATTCGGTTATTTCAACCGTACAAATCTATGGTTACTGTGGCCATATAAAAAAAGTCCATTCTATCATGGTTGGACTGACCATGCATATCTGAACCAGAATATATATATATGGTCAGAGTGGCCATATGATTATTAGTAATACTGACTATTTTCTGGGTTGTTTCAACCATGTAACAAGCCTGGGTCATTATGACCATGTTGAATCTGGTCAGTTCAACCATCCGAGTTCGACCACCGATATTCTGGTCCGTCGCGTCTGAACCAGAACATGTCTGGTCAGAGGCGACCATATATTTTTTGGTACATTCGATCAAATCCTTTTAACAGTGTATGCTGTATCAAACTGGTTCTGGTTATCGTTTATCTTCATATGTTTACAGAAAGAAATATGAGGTGTTTTCGCCTCAAAATTGGCGATTTTGTACGAATACATTACTTCACGGCCCTGTTATTCGAGAATGATGAGACACATTGCCTTGAAACCTTTCTGAGTATACAATACAATATTGTACTTCATGCCAACTGAACAATTTCTTGTATATGCAACATTTTATTTTTGGCACTTCTACCGCACCTGTTCGGGGGCCATTTATCCATCTAAACATACAAGGTTCTTTCCAAAGCAAAACAAAACTCCTACTATTCAAAGAAATACTTTGAAAAGTTGTAAAACCAGATTAAACCGTACAAAATCAACCAAATAGTATGAACATATACCATTTATTACAATGGAAAATCTATATATGCTAAGAGAGAACAGTGGAAGCCGTTAAACTCTACTATACCACAGACTGACAATTGTCTTAACCCAAATATTGTCTTATGAAACTTCAAAACGTGTTGCCCTACGGAAACGAAACACTCTGCTACTGCTAAATCAGAAAAGGTTAGTCGAATTGACAGAAACCTTTAAAAGTACTCGAAAACTATGAATGAAACAGATGTTTCGTTCTCAAAAGGAGAAGACTTTCAATCATGCAGTTGAACAACCGTTGTTACATCAAATTTAAAAAAACCTCTTTCCTACAACCGTTAGCCTTTCAATTCTCATCAACTTTTTTTTGGTTTGAATCATTGAATTTACCGCTAGAATAGGACAAATATCAATGACGTTAAACCAAAGACGGCTCAATTCCAGCTGAAAAGTGTTAATTATTCAAACAGGATAGTCATAACGAGTATTAGTAAAAGGTAAATCGCATCGGTAAGTCAATGTATAGAACTGTACAAATAATTCGTAAGTTGAAAAGATATGTTTAACGGTGATAATATGAACCAAGCGAAGTGTTCCAACAAATGGTTTTCCAAACCGCACTAAATGCGAATGGTGAGAATTGTGGTATTATCCCATATCGAAACCATAAACAGTCACACTAGTGGGCGTGTTTCAGAAAACGAGCAGTCCAACAATGTGCCCTAGTTTACTGTTCTTTTCTGACAGTCCACTAACTGCAGTTTAATACAGTCAACTCATAATATTGTATTAGATACGGTGACGTCACAGGGGTATTTTTCTTCCGCAGGAAAGTCTGTAGTACAACTGAATGGTGAAAACTTGTACGGAGAAATCAAAGGAAAGGTTTTCGTGCATGGGTTCGCTGTACGCACGTATATACACGTGGTCTGGTTTGGTTGTACAAACACTATTGTTCACGGTACCCAGACAGCACTGTTTACTTTTCGGAGGACGGAGCAAATTTACCCATAATCCGCAAAGATCAACATTAAACGGAATTTGAACTGTCGATTTATGTGGATACTCTGCATATGTGTGAACGATATGTGAACAATTATGAACTCGTGTATTTATTGCTTCGCCTTAAAATCATTGAAACATCATATTATGTCGAGGGTTCTATTTAAAAACATAAACAGCTGACATATCGGATATCTTCCCGTCTAAAAGTAGATCTCGCACTAATATAAACCAGATGACGATATTTTCATATCCCGTGTGTGTATGCCTTTTAGGCCATACTTGCAATGTTCACACATGTGTGAGTCAGCCCATACAACTTGTTTAGTATATATAATTTACACCCTTCACTCTTAAATCGTAGATTGTTTTTCTTGTTTGACTGAATTATATCACACTGAGTACATGAATAGTATGTTGTTGGTTTGAAATACAGTCAATATATTACATAGAGAACGGTTCAGGCACAAACGTACGCTGTTAATACTGTAATGTTTCACTTTGCCGCATCCGTAATGGTTGTAGCAACTTAAAGCGCCACCTGTTTAATAATCACCTGTCGGATACTACATCATGAGCATGTGGCTTCCGCGATGAGACAGCCAAACATTTCTTGCTTGATTGCCCCTTATTCACCGTTCCGCGTCAAAAAATGTTTGCAAACTTGTCTACCATCTGCAGTAATGTTCATTCAGTCCCATGTCACAATCTTCTTACGGGCGACAGCAATAAAACCGAGCAGGAACATATAAATATACAAATTCACGTTGTCGCTTTTATTGAGGAAACAAAAAGAATGGATTAATCTAGGCCGCGGTCTCCAACTTGTTCAATTCATATCATCTGGTGGCTAACTCGCAAGGACACTGATCATAGCTGACGACACCCTGTTAGTATGCCTTTTACTTTTGTACTTCGTTCTATCAAGCTATTGTAATACCGAATTACAGCACTATAGCCGCAAGACGCTCATCAAGTATATACACCTACCGTATTACAATGTTTTCTGTAAAGAATAATTGTTATATATGTATTTGCAACCGCGACGTTTTCTGTCAACGCAATTTATTTTAGGAAATACACTAATGAGCTGCGCTCACTGTGCTTTAATTACTTTGTGCAAAAACGTTGTATAAACCAATGTTTCAGCTAGCATGACTGCCCGGTTATTGGACAGATCCTAGTTTTGCACCCCTAGACCCTATGGGGCTATTTTCTGAGAATATTACATAACTGTAATACAAATTATAATTTACAGCGGAGTTTCAAAGGCATGATATAAATTCCTTTTTACTCACGAAATTTGTGTACGTTTTACCTCGGTGCGGGTCGGAAACATTGTCGTAAAGAGCCATGGTCCATTTCCCCCGGCTATCGACCCACAGCTAGACCCTCTTTAAAACTGTTGTGGAAGTGTTATCTTTGAAGCAAAATCCCAAAATACACATCCTTAACATCCAATATTTAAAGAAATCGAGGTAATTTTGTTGCGAGCAAGGATCAAATTGAAAGTTTAAAACGCGTGAAAAGCTCATTTTTAATAAATTAGACGTATTTTACGCCCTTTTGGATAGAGTTCGGTGTAGTAGGCAGGCAAGAACCAGAATAAAAATCAATTCATTCCATTTATCTTTCAATTTCATACAGTTTAACCATCAATATATTCTGGTTCTGACTTGGTCGCCTGGTCGCCTTTTTGACACGAATGTGTTTACTAATTATATAGGGATACAATACTATATATGGATATTTGTTAGTCCAAGAGGTTAGACGCAGCGTTGAGCCCATAAATAAAGCTTTTTTCATCGTTGTGGGTTCGAGCCCCATTTCTGTAATTTATATGGTGATCCTATTTTCCACACATTTTATATTATTTCGGCATTTCCGCATCTAAAATATTATCAAAAAATAGGTTTTACGTGTATATTGTTGCCTGTAATTAATTGTATAAGATAATTAATTTCATGAGCATAGGATCATTTTATTCTTGTATTGCACGCCGGCTGTACAGTGAAAGTACCGTTAAACTCTTATAAATCACCGAAGAATGCCTGCAGATTACATTTTCCTGTATTATGTATGAACTATCTACAAATCGTAGAAGAACTAACTATTCAGTTCCGATGTTTTATTACTGTATGCACGCTAAAACTGTTCTCTGCCTGAGGCGAGAAGAAAATCATGCCAAGCCAGTAAAATTACTGTCTCCTTTTCCCCTGTTATATATGCGTTAGAAGGTTTTTTTTTTTATTATTATTATTGTGCGCGCGCATTAGTCATTGTTTTAGGAGCCTCCATGCCCATAGTCGGACCATTTATGGTGATGCGTACGAGCATCAATACGTTCTTCGGTCTGAGGTTACCTTTCACCATATCCGTTTGCACATACGACGCGCTCATCGCGTGACTCAAGCTATCATAACTATGAGGCTTTTGACGTAGTCTTCCAGTCTACGTCATAGTTCTCCTTCTGTTGGGGTCAAGTTATTCTTATGTTTACCAGTTATAGATGTATCAGTTGTCGGTTGATTCCATATTCGCAGACCTGGATTGTAGCCATGCGTGACGTCACTGTCTTATAATAGCTATAGACAACCTTCACCTTGTGATGTAGTACACCTAAACAACACAAAGATTTCTGATTCAGTACACCTAACCAATACATCCTTTCCTGATATAGGATGCCTAAAAAGTTAACTACTGACGGAGGAGACATTGCAGCGTCAGCATCTAGGTTTTAGTGGAAGTAGAAAGAGTAGGGCTGGTAGGTCTAGGAGTGGAAAGTGGGGATAGAAGAGTAGGTCGAGAAGATACAGCAGGTAAAGAATGGTTAGGTGGGGGTCGGCGACCAGAAGAGTTAGTAGTATGGGCATTGGAAGTACCAGCCTCCCTGGGCGGGGGAAATGGCGTTTCCAAATTTCCACGCGAAGTAGAGGGCAGAGGAGATTGTCACCGTGCTCGAGTGTTTTGCCGAGATATCGGAGGAGTGGTAGTGGACTGGTTACTGCCCGAACGATTCTCCGATATCAAGGGGAATTCAGATTCGAAACAAATTTCCGAAAGGCCGAAATAGTATTGTCTGCCAATTTGGATTTGTAGTTTTCGTTTTCCCATTTTAAGGTATTAGAAAATGCACGGTCGAAGTCCAGGGTTTTTGAAGATTCGGCCGAAATAACCTGTAACCTCAATCTTGTTAAGCAATCTTTGTAATGTCTAACCAGTTCCATAAGACTTTACTTTGCCCAATTTTGATTAAATCAGTCCTATGCTAAAGTCAAAGTCAGGAGTTCGCTGAGCTGGCCTAAGAAATTATTCATATCCTCAAACCTACGTATCAAGGAATTTGGGAGGGAGTCGTTTGCCAAATGCTCCTCTATGATGCCAATATGATGTAGGCACTGAAGTACCTGATACAGCGCTTTAACCAGACCAGAGAATGCCGAAGAAGTCTGGTTGGAAGCGTTTTTTGGGACCGAACGTTGGGACGGAGGTTGACGAAAATTCCGTCTTTTGTTTGTAGAGCCGTTTTTCCTGGCCATAATTTCGTTCTAATATAATTTTTGTCTCTATAAATGGTTTAGAAAAGTTCGAAAAATGAGGTATGAACTTGTAATTTTGATGAAAAACAAATATATTTGTAGGATCTGAAAGGGAAGAAGGAATTAGGACAAATGGCAATTCAGTTAAATTTTGGTATAGAGAATATGTACTGTGGACATCAGAAGTAATACAGGAAAAAAATGGAAAAGCTAGTTAAATTATGCTGCTTTCTCTTTCATTTTACATTTCTACAATATACAAGAGAGTCATGTTTGCCTGTGGTACTTGGCAATCATGACTTCCTTGTATATTTTAGATATGTGAAATGAAAGAGAAATAGTTCACTTCATATTACCTTTGTGTTACACGTGTAGTGTATAACTCCAGATATTAATGTGCCTATGTTAATCCAGTTAGCTATTACTATACTATTTAGAAAACGTAATATATGTGACCTTTCATGAGCTAACGAAAGTGCATTAGCATTTTGGAAGAAAAATCAATAAAATGCTAATTATTCTGATTCTAAAGTTAAGAAAACTTCAACGTTGATTTGCAACGGTTTCTGTCAACAGATTGGGATCATCCCGCTCTCTAAAATGGATGTAAAAAGGTCGTTTTCGCTCAATAACTTTGATTTCTTCTTAACCAATGCTTTAAAACTTCAAACATATTAATCTATCTATTCTTCCATGTCCAAAAATTAATTTGGCATTTGAAGACCCAGTCAATGTTTCAACAGCATGACAGATATTTTGCCTAATATTATACAAATTAGATAGATGACAATTTATTTTTTTACTACCATTTGATGGGGATATATTTGTCTGTGTGCGCCTAGAGAGGATTTTGCTGAATTCATTATGTGAACTGATTTATTGAGCAAAAACGACCGTTTTACCCTCAGTTTGAGTGGGATCGCCATGTGTCGCCATTATTGCGGAGGGATGTCCGACACTTTACCGTATACTGTTCGGTCTTTATCCGGCGGAGAACAGTCTCGATAAATCTGATAAATTACATGCTTTTCATGCAACTTCTGAAACATATGTTGTCTGAGCTTACAAAAGATACAGATATGAATAACTTCCGTGTTATGCAAGAGGTGATGTAGATCTGTAATTATGAACAAGTAGAACAGCACAAGACTCGAAAATGGCGGGTTACGTTGGGGTTCAAGCTCTACCAGGCAATCATTACGTTCTGCTTCGCGCCTCACAATTTAGCGCTGTCAGGATCTCACGGACTGTGCCTGAGTTGACCCGATGTCATCTGTTGCCACAGTAAACGAATATGGCGACCGTCTAACTGGACGAATTGATATCAGCTGCTATTCACCGATATATATTTCCGCAACATATAGTTCAAGGGAAATTTGTAAAAAGCTGCCTTCAAACTGTGTGACACTGGCGCTTTGAAGCACGTTGGATAACTGTTAAATGTATTTCAAGATAAATATATGTTTTGCGATCAGTAAAACCGTTAGATAGAACAGTTCCTAGTTTCCGCCAAAATCCTGCAAAACATGGCGAGACCCGTACAGGGGTAAATGGAGCGTAGCGCAAAGCACACTGGGAGAGGATGGTTGGGGTTACGTCGGTAGAGTTTAGCTGATTAGCTGACAACATCACGTGATGTTGAGTTCGGGGAATTCCCTCATATAGTTGCCGGAAGTAGGCTGGAAATGGATACACCCGATCCCAGGTTCAGTCTTATCGCGTATTGATGATTCAGATGGTTACAGGTTGACAAAGGTCCTTGAATTTCCCGAAACGCGAAAATAGTGAGACGAAGAGTGCCAATTACATGAATTCAAATTTCAAGGGGACTCAAGTCCGAAGAATCGGGTTAAGTCAACCTCCAATTCACAGCGCGAAATGTCTCCACGTGGTTTTGTCTATATCTCCCTCGACTGACGTCGAAACCGTATAGCTCCTTCCTACGCAACTTCGTTCGAAAATGTTTAGATGAATACAAGCAAATTTCAATCATAGATAACTATTGGCTCTTTTCGTATCGGTTATGGGCCGACAATGAAACTTGTCAGTTACGCGCGACTCGTTCATTTAACCCAGTGAGTTGGTTGCGTAAGAAGACGCCTGCTCAAAAAAAAAAAATGCCAGCTCATACTTTGCGTTGATTGGTCAAAGATGCGGTAGACGTAAATAGTTGCGTTCGTTCCAGAAGGTCACTGAACGGACTTAGCGGTCAGATCCATGCAGTTATAACCTACACACCGATTATGTGTAGAGTGACATCATCTTCAATATGGTATTCCTCCTAATATGGTGCGTGTATGGTCCAATATATAGGTCAGCCAATCAATAACGCTCTTCGGTGACACATTTCGAAATTCAAATGGTTTCGAGGTCAGTGACGCCTCATGTCTATTTATAAGTTCTTTGAACATTGAAGGGGGGCAGATATAAAGTGAAATTCGAAGTGGGAACGCAGATTAGCTCGATAAAATGAAGATGGTTGTATCTCGCGAATAACACGAGATAGAGGTACGGGACTTTGACTAATGGATATACCGTACAACAAAGGCACTAATTCGAATATACCAGTGACATCATCATCTCTTCATCAGGGTGGAAGTGGGGTTATATTTCTGGAATGTCAGGTGACCTATTGACGAGAACATACCGATGAACAAGCGAGAGAGCGGAGACTAAACTGAACCGGGTAATTTATTGGTTGGGTCCCACCTCTACAACATTGGCTTGATTAGAGGACATTCCGGGGACCCAGGTCTGTAGTACCTTATAGACCCAGAGAGAAAACAAAATGGGAAAGCTGTTGCGCTCGTGACGATGATTAGAGGCTGGTACAGGCAGATTCTTTCGTGGAATTTCGCGAGAGAGTTGAAGCAAATATTGTAGAGGTAAATTCCTGGATCATGACTCTCGTTTATTTGATTGTTTGTGAATTATCTCCAATCTAATATATCGCCTTGTTCACGCATCCATTGTGTACATTCATGGGTCATTTCATGGGTCGTTTCATGAGACTCGTTTATGTTATTAAATCTCCGGTATGGAAAATAAACTCACTACTACTAACTTTCATCCTGGGATGCAGGCGTCGGCGTGTCAACAGGTTAGGGCAATCTCGCTCTCTAAAATGAAGGTAACAAGGATCGTGTTTTGCTCAATAAATCAGTTCACATAATAAATTCAGCAAAATCCTGTTGAGGCGCACACAGACATATACATCCGCATCAAATGGTAATAAAGAAATAAATTGTCTAATTTTCATAATAATAGGTCAAACATCTGTCGCGCGGATTGAAAGACAATGACTTGATCTTCGGATGGCAAATTGATTTTAGGACATGGAAGAATATATAAATCAATGCGGCTGAAGTTTTGAAGCATTGGATAAGAATGAACCAGAAGTTATTGAGCAAAAGCGACCTTTTTTGTTAGAGAGTGGGATCGCCCAAACATTGTCAAGGTGGAATCGTTGTCGACTCGTGTTCAATAATTCTTAGACAGCTAGAGAGTTCATCTGTACCTATAGACAGGTAATAGAGCCTGTCATTTACTTGCACTATCATGCATTATAGTAGAAGACTAGATATTCATCTACTGTCAAACCTGCTCTTACTGCACCTTTGTTGAGCGGCCACCTGTCTTTAGCGAGGGCGTCGTTTACGAAACTTTTCGTTGGAGCATTACTATCACATATCCAGCTGTCATATTGAGTATTAAGGAAACAACACAAAGAGAAAACTATAGACTTCTTTACTGAGGGGGTCTCTACTACATATTACCAGCAGTAGATTAGGTTGATTAGGCAGAAAATCGGGAATTGGTTTTTAAGGTTTAAGGTTTTTTGAGTTTTTTTGTGAGACAAAAATCTACTGAAAAGTTAACTGTATTTGTCAGATTTCATTGAATGACTATGAAACTTGGTACACATGTTTCATATGATTCGAGGATGTGGCTGTGCTAATCATGAGATGAAATATTCATTTTTGTCCAAATTATGAGGGTTACGACTGAGTAATTTGCCAATGATAATGTACAATGTCACCTGTACATACATATACACCTGTTTGCTGAAGCTGTCAGCTTTCTTTGGATGAGTTTGACACTTGCTACACAAGTTTCATATGATTTGAGGATGTGTGTGTGCTATTTGTGGCATGAAATATTAAGTTTTGTTCAAAATATCGCAGTTTAGACTTAGTATTTTTCCAATCATACGGTTTTTGTTCGGCAAAAGTTTACATGTACACCTCTACATGGAACGTTTGTTCTATATGTATGCTTTCAATACTGCTGCAGCTTCAGCGGATGACCCCGAAAGGCGAGATGTTGGGGTTCTCGGAACGCTTGTTCTGTTGACTACGCCTACTGTGTCTCTTCTCTCGCACGCCAGTTTACGACATTCTGCCACCGGGAATATCTCAATATCGGGAAGCCCTACCATTTCAAATTATTGAAAGTTGAAATGAATTGTACGTCAACTTCTTTTCACTTCTACCGTAACCTAACTACTACAGGTATGCATATGTAATGTTTTCTATCCGAAGAGGATCTCTTAAAAATGAAATATTTTTTTTCAAACAGGCAGAAGAGTCGCAGAATTGGAAATGCATCTATTTACCACGCACGTAAGTTATTCTGATCTCATGCCGTGGCACTCCTGTATTCAACTATACACGTTCTTCAAGTCGTACCTGTAACAGAGAGTTTGAGCGATCTAACGTGTACGCCTTTACCCTATCTAGCCTGGGCTTTTGGGGGCCTGTCCAGGGTGGGGTAGGGACACCTCGGTCCCCTTAATTATTTTTTCCCTTGAGCTAGGAGCCGAAATTTACCACGCTAAACTCTTGGGTCAAGCTTCACCAGAAAATGTAAAAAAAAAATCCAAGATGGCTGCTATGATGACGTCACAGTGACGTCATTTTCAAAGAAGACATTTTTGGTCCATTTTTCGGTCAGATTTTTAGCTCATCTGGGCCGAAGGCCCGATGGGCTAATGTCATGGCCTGATTGTCCGTCGTCTGTCGTCCGTCGTGCGTCGTGCGTCGTCCGTAAACATCTTCTTCTCTGAAACCGCTTGGCCGATTAAGCTGAAACTTGGCATGCATGTTCCCCCCCAATGAGTACACCAGAATTTGTTCATGCAGTGTCGATATGATTTTAAATATGGCTGCCATGGCAGCCATCTTGGATTTCGCCATGAAACATTGTTATCGCGATTTCTCAGGAACTACTACATGGATCTTTCTCAAATTTGATACAAAGGTTCCCCTTGGGTCTAGTTGTGCAAGATACCGTTTGTGGTCCGATTCAGAATCCAATATGGCCACCAGGCGGCCATTTTAGATTTCCCGATGAAACATTGTTATCGCGATTTCTCAGGAACTACTGCATGGATCTTTCTCAAATGTGTAGTGTAGTAGTGCAAGTGCAAATAGTAGTGCAAGATACCTTTTCTGCTTCGATTCGAAAATCCAATATGGCCACCAGGCGGCCATCTTGGGTTTCGTCATGAAACATTGTTATCAAGATTTTTCAGGAAGTACTGCATGAATCTTCCTCAAATTTGGTGCACAGGCTCCCCATGGGATCTAGTTGTACACGATACCTTTTTGTGTCTGATTCGAAAATCCAATATGGCCACTAGGTGGCCATCTTGGATTTCCCCATGAAACTTTATCGCGATTTCTCAGGAACCACTGCATGGATCTTTCTCAAATTTGATACACAGGTTGCCCTTGGGGTCTAGTTGTGCAAGATACCTTTCTGCTTCGATTCGAAAATCCAATATGGCCACCAGGCGGCAATCTTGGACTTCCCCATGAAACTTTATCACGATTTCTCAGGAACTACTGCATTGATCTTTCTCAAATTTGATACACAGGTTTCCCTTGGGGTCTAGTTGTGCAAGATACCTTTTCTGGTCCCATTCGAAAATTCTTTTTTGGCACGAGGCGACCATCTTGAATATCCCAATGAAATATTGTTATCGTGAATTCTCAGGAAATTACTGCATGGATCTTTGTCAAATTGGGTACACAGGTTCCCCTTGTGGTCCAGTTGTGCAAGATGGTTTTTTTGGTCCATTTCGAAAATCCAATATGGCCGCATCTTGAATTTCCCATGAAACTTTGCTATCATGAAATCTCAGGAAATTATTACATGGATCATTTAGTGTTCAGGGAGACAACACAAGTTAGAAACTCATCTACTGCAGTTCTTTAGTAAAATTTCTTACAGCTACTTTCTCCAGTTACAGCCAGATGAGCTACAGTGCCGTGGCACTATCTTTTGCATTTTTTATCTATGAAATTTCTTAGCAAAAACTCCATGATAATCAGATGTTCGTCCGTCCGTTCATGTTCGGTCCATATCTGGAACAGTTTTCTATCTAGAGTTCCAATTCTTTTGTGAATGGATACCCTACGCGAGACGATGTGTCGCGTACCAAAATTGAGGTCGATGTCAGAGGTCAAAGGTCAGTGTGGCTTAAAAATTCGGAGATTATTGAAAATTGCTACTTTTTATGAGTGGATTACAAGCGTCTAGTCCGTCATTCATAATCCAGCCGTCGTCCATTAGAGAATATCCGCGTCCATAATCCAAAGACCTATTCCATATTCCATATAACAGTATTAGCACCAAATTCAAAAAGACAATCATAGTATACATAAACATAGGCTTGTTTCCTGCAAGAGAGAAGCGGTCAACAGTTTTCAATGATGCCGGCAAGACATCATGATGTTCCAAAAATATCAAATCCGTATCGCTGATCAGTATTCTTAATCCATAATATTCGTTGTAAGGTCGTCATCTAAAGAATGATGTATCTCAGTCACGCTTTGATTGTGACTGTTCATATGAGTACCATGAGGATCTTGAAGTACATGGGTTCATACGGCCCCTAGCCCCGGGTTAAGCGGAATTAGACACAGGGAGAATAGGAGAAAAGATGTGTCGTATACCAAAATTTAGGTCAAGGTCAGGTCAAAGGTCACTATGACCCCATAAAAATAACATTTTATGTGTCAGTAGATGCATTAGAGGGACACGATCTGTCACGTAACCAAATGTAGGTCAAAGTCAAAGGTCAAGGTCACTGTGACCCCCAAATCATTAAAAGTCACATTTTTATATGCCCTTCGAAGGCGAGGTCATATAATGCGATGGTGAGTTCTGTCCATCTATCCGTCTATCCACCCAATAGGTTAATAGATCAAAGATCAAATTCACAGTATCCTAAAACTGATTCCAGTTAAACTGTCTATATTTTTAGGTTAGACTATTGAGGGTTTTCGCCCCTACATGTATATGGCATTTGTCCTGTGGAGTTGTGTCCCCTTTTTGATACATGTGTGAAACAGTTACATTCACTTAAACCGTTGTGAAATAAAAACCATGCATTTACTAATTTAAATGGTAGAAATTAACAAAGTGTAAGATCAAAATATTGTACAGTTAAACATTACTCTTCATTTGTTTCATTCCCAACAGCTGATACGCAACTTCAAAGTGGAACCAAAGTTCGTTGGCGAGATTGGCATTGAGACGAAATTGGTACTAGCTCCTGAACGACCGGTAAACGTGAAGCTCGTGGACAGAACATAATGGCGGAAATGGCGATGTGTGTTTTGGGATCAGTTGTCGAGCATAACTGTGCTAAGAAATATGGAAATTGTTAGAAATAATATCCCCTCCATCGTTACATGTAGGGATAATCGAATCAATGCATTGATCAGATGTGTAGTACTGCTATACAGTAGGCTAGGGGGGTGACGTCACACATTTGTTAATTCTGAAATCTGAGCCCATCGATAGTCTCTTCTTGCATTGCATAGGAACGTTCGAATAAGGAAAAGGTTTGCCTTGAGAGCTGCAATAAACTAGACAATTACAAGCGTCTAGTCAGTCATTCATAATCCAGCCGTCGTCCATCAGAGAATATCCGCGTCCATAATCCAAAGACCTATTCCATTTCCATATAACAGTATTAGCACCAAATTCAAAAAGACAAAAGTATACATAAACATAGGCTTGTTTCCTGCAAGAGAGAAGCGGTCAACAGTTTTCAATGATGCCGGCAAGACATCATGCCCGTATATGGTTGGGATACTTTCCTTTCGATTCAACGATCCTGCCATTTCATAAAAAATCATAACCTTAATTGAGTGAGACAACAACTCGACAGAACGGAGCACTCGTCGTGAGGGTAGATGTGTGAGCCTATACTTTGTCACTACACGCATTGATGCCAACTCCTTGGATTGACATTTTCAACTGCCAACAAATTCCAATAATCAAGCCTCGGCAATACACAACAAGGATATTGCTTTTTCCCCGAGTTTATGGTTCGTTGTTCTTGGTCAGCCGTTTATCAACACTTTAATTTATTTATACATTTACAACTATTTTCATAAAGCGGTGTCTTTCCTTCCTTCCAGCGTATGAATTCATGTAGGCACTATCTGTGATAAGGCTCAGTGTTTGTGCTAAGACAAACAGTAACAAATTTCTGAGAAGCTGATGTTGGAAGGAAAGGTACACTATATATAAACTTTTGCTTTGACCGTTATTCTGGGTCTGTGAACGGGGTTTTACCGAGACTGAGGTTTTCCTCCCTGTAAGTGTGTGCGCATACAAGTCTGACTAGGATAGCCCCCAGTATGTACGATATGATAGCCCAGGGCTATCTCCTCGCTATAAAAAATTGAGAAACCAATCAGAGTGCTTCTAATGAAGGTGCGTCATGATTCGAGTTTATCCAATCAGTGAACCAGTTAGACCTTCCGATAGCAGACTGGTATATGTGTAAAACAGTCTGCCTCAGGGAGACTACCTACTTTATTGACATTGCGAAACCAAAATCTTCATATGATGCAGTTCCAGTGATGTCACCTCAGCAAACAACTATGACACCCGTGACGGTCAACCAGGCTGGCAAATGTAAAAGGCTATTGCACGCCCAGTCGACACTTGTCATTTGGTAGAGTTGTCATTTATTATCGCGCGATTTCTTCTGCAGTGATACAATATAACTGTCTTCTATGTATCGAAATCACGCCTCTCTGGCATTTGGCCAACGATCGGTCAACGCTCCGTTAATGACACCTCATTGGTGAAAAGCTTTTTCCGCTTCAGAGTTTTTAGTATTCTAGGAAATCGAGATTGCATTATTCAAGAGTGGAATATAATTGATAAAGATGTTCTATTTGTTGAAATGAATAGACCAAAACTCTGATGAAGTCTTATTTCTCTCCCAATCATCCGATAAATTGGCATTCATTTAATTGTAAACGCGTAGCACAGGTGCCCTTAAGTCCTGTATGTGACACTAGCGTCTTCGCGGTCGTGTATTCTGCTGTAGTTTCTCTGAATCCGGTCACAATTTCTTTTTATGAGCGTTATACTATATGCCTTCTGATATACATAAATTAAAACAGCGACTGCCTCAAATATAGCTCTAATCTTTGGTTGTCGCCTGCTGGGCGTTGATTGCAGACTAAGCAGTCAAAATATGACGCGTCGGTATATCGTAACGCATCAGTCAGTCAGTTTTGAATTTGGATGGCGCATGCAATCCGTTAGGATTATGCGCGCCAGTATCATTGCATTGAGTTGATTAAAAAATAAAACTGATAGATGTCTGTATAAATAGCTCAAGTGTCATTATAGACTAAAGAAAAGAAAATTATATATAATAGACTAGATATTGATTTAAATATGCTATTAAAACACAACATATAGGAAAACCAGACTCCAAAGGCGTTATTTATAGACATAAAAGGAAGAGGAAATAATCGGATCAACAACCATAATATAATAATACACTAACGACCCTATTTATAAAATAATATAAAACTGAATTAAAAAGGCCAATATAGTACATGCATATTTCGTTTTTGACAACATTAAACTCGATATATAATTTAGATGAAAAGGTGGATAATTTAAAACAATAATTGATATAATATCCATACTCCTCCCAAGAAATACCGCGAATGAGGACCTCCAATGGTATCCTCAAACACTAATATCCAATCAGAATGAGCAAGGATATCATTTAAAATGTGCTCTTTTAGTCGAGCAGAGATAATTTTAAACCACCAATAAGAAAATATATATTAAATTGTTATCTAATATTCCTCAGCTCATTTTTGTAAATTTAAAATTATATGCATGTACATTTAGAGTAACCTAGACTAGATATTAAACTCTATAACAGAATGGTAAAATCAATATTAAAATCTGCGGGTGTCTGGTATGAAGAAATCATTGCAAAATTTTCACTAAAATCTCCTAGAACGTATCATAAATCTAGACACTGCCGCAAACACTTTATCCCTGTTTTTAGGGGGATTCAACATAACGCATCAATTTTCTGTCGTACGTATATGTGTGGGTACAAGTCAAATATGTACCGGTAAACGTGAATTCCTGTCAGACATTCCGTTAATTATGGGCCTGGTATGAGATCATGCGTATGGACATAGGGATATGTAATTTGTATGTCTGCATATTTTGCTTCATATGCGTTTCACGTAATGTAGATTGTGACACGTATATATCAATTACATATATGTTTTTGTTACAAATCTTTGTAACGATAACGTGAGAGTTACGGACCAGTCAAACGGCTTGTGGATGTTTTGTTTCGTATGCAAATGTGTTGTTTGTCCTGAAACAACCATGATGTGTTACACAATACGGCCATTGTGTAAGTTATTTATCGCCTTCGACATCGCGGTACATGCAGAATGAACACTCACACCAGTCCGATTTAAATACCTCGATCGCTTCGCGACCTCGGTATTCAAATCGGACTGGTGTGAGTGTTCATTCTGCATCAACCCCTCTGTCTCAGGCGATAACTATTACGTACCATGTTACGGCATAGAAGTTGGACAAAACGCCATCAGGTTTCAGGCCTTTTGGCCACAGAGGAGAGAGATTGAATGTCGCCTTTAGCAATATTTCAGATATATTGCAAGAAGCAATATCAAATTTTATCAAAGAACATTACCATCTATCAAAAATCTAACAATGAAACGCATCCAAACACAAAATTACATCACAAATCAATCTCTTATGAGACTTTCTTGTGGTGCCCTCTGAATGTAACCACCATGTCCAAAAACTTGGCAAGGGGACAGGAACCTCGGCCTCAAAGTTCTAAATAATACTTTCGTGTTTACTGGACTCGGACACTAAACACTTTAAAAACACCTCTAACAAAGTCTCTTTCTACCATAACACCATAGTCTGTGTTTTTCTTAGATTTCTCAGCGAATTCAGTGAGATATGGTATTAACATCTAAAGAATCCAACTGTTCATACTTTCGGGAGGAGAGATTGTTCTTAGAATTAGTGTGACGAGGATTCCACTCAGGATGTCTAAAGATTGGGGACATTTGTCTATAAGTAGCACTATTATGCCGACCCATTAAATGGACCGAGTCTTTAGCATCCATTTCCCCTCTCCAAGAACACGCGGTGTCTATCGTATCTGAAGGGTCAGGAGGGAGGAGGTCAGACACCACCGTGACATGTTCAACAGTCTCACGTAAGTCACCTCCCTCACTTCCCTGCACAAATCTGACAGCTCCGCACATGACCTTAGGCACAACTTCCACAGTCTACACCTTCTCATGCCTTTGAACAGTCTGTACCTTCTCCCCTCCCTTACTTCCAAGCTGCATCTTCTCACCTCCCTTACGTCTTCGCACTTCAACAGTATGCGCCTTCTCACCTCTCTTACTTCCAACTGACCTCTTCGTAACAGAAACATAGGATATTGGAGTTTTCTCCACAGTTACTGTCAGCCCACATCCCTGCGAAATGTCACCACGATCAGCCTGCATCTTCCCTATACGACTGTCACACACCACAGCAGGGTCATGCCAAACCTGACTTTACTGACAGCACACGATTTCTTAAAGACGACGCGTATGCCTAAAAAAAGGGCACCGGAAGCATTTCATCACACGTCGAATCAGCACTTTTTACTTGTCGATTTTCGCCTGATGCGACAAAGCTTCCAGTTGATCCGTATCTACCAACAACAACACTTTCTGCACATCTCCCTCAAATTCGAATAACGGTGCTGTCACCCGCTCAATCTTCAACACTTTATCAAAACTCACTACAAAGTCCGCAACATCTTCATCGTCGATGAAAGAAGTTATCCATTGAAACTCTAGTGTAAATCGACGGGCACCGAACGGGGAGAATTCTACCTTAAACTCTTCAATGTTCAAATCATAACACCGTACATCTCGGTCCGCTAGTTTTAGAATAGAACATCGCGAACCATTCACGGAAATTCGACGTCTGCCCCAACACCTCTACCGCTTCCATCATGATTTCCTGCGCAGCTAATAAATTATCAAAAGTCTGTATTATACAGCTGGCCAGACGAGAAGGACCTCTGATAGACAGCCTCGTTCTTCTTGCTAAGCAGTCACGGTTAATCGGCATGACAGACTACACGAAATGGTATAAGAGTACAGGTAACAAAACACAGGTCAGCACACGTAAATCGAACGGCCAGGGTACAAGTGATTGTCACAAATATGATGAATAACAATGAGCACGAAGCAGGTACACGGACAAGACAGCAGTTAATGGCTTCAGCCTAAACACAATGTCAGCAAACCTGAAGACACTTTCAACGTTCTCAGCACAGTAAATCCGCAAAAAAGTACATAATTTCACATAGTTGAACGACACGTTCCCCAAAGCACAGAACAAAATTCCCAACGCAAATCCACGAATATACGGAAACTGAGACTATGACTACATCCATTGTTGAAACCTATACATTTTTCAAAAGTGGAAGGCACGGGCACAGGGATTTATAAATCTCTTATCTTAAAAATGTTCCTAGAGACAAGTTTCGAGTTCAAATATATTAGCTTATGCCATGTAGAATTTCACGTGATAATGTTCACGATATTGGATGAAGTTTACTCCTTACCAACAAATCGCGTAAGCTCCGATTTTTTGAGTACGCTATGATAGATCTCAGATTAAATGGAAAGCGGAGTTTTGTTTGGAGTGTTTCGTATTCCTCCTTCAGTATACGGGCCGCTTCAACATTACTACGGCTATATTGGAGAACGAAGGGAATAAACTCTTTGTTAGCAACTTTACCTGGGTCTATGCTCATACCAAAGGGCTACCGTGGTTGAAGTGTTTTGATCCAAAAGGATTCACGAAGTGCGCGGTGATTGTCAGTTTCTTCCGGTGTTGGAAATGTTGGAATTCTTTCTATTGGCATAATTTGAAAATGGTGCTGAAATGAATGTTCCGGTATATTAAAATGCTCATTGACCGGGCCTTCATTGTCTAATCTGATGTCTGATATACGTCTGTTGACACGATATCAAAGTTTATTCTTAGTTTCGCCCACATTCTGTTTCAGGCATTTTCGGCACGTAATTAAATAAATTACATTCTCCGTGTCACAGTTTAGTTGATCCTTAAGCTTGTATTCATTTTTGGTCTGTTCGCTTTTGAAGGTGGATTGTGTAGCAATTACTTCGTCTAGTTTTCACTGCAGTTTTAGACATTTGGGTCTCTTACCATTGCCATGATCAGGACGTTTATGTTTTATCCTTACAAGTTCTGACTCACGAACGTCGTTTATCTGAGAGTTTGTGTTTCAGATTTAATATGCCGTAAGAACCGGGCGGAATAACCTCTAGGTTTCAATGCTCGAAATGGATCGCACATGAGTGATGAAAATACTGTATATCGCTCGAATTTCTATGGAATCGAATGATTTGAGATTTGACTATGCCCTTGAATATATGGGTCGGGTGAAAAGATTTGGCATGTAGCGGTTCGTGGATATCAATTGATTTGAAAAAGACCTTGTAATCTAAATATCCAGTGTTCTGGAAACCAGGTCCCTTAAAAACTGTTTGGTCCAAAAAGTCCACTGAAGAGTCATGCATAACTACTTCGAGTTTGATATTTGGATCATGGTTATTCAGAGTTTCGAAAAATGGTCCGAAGTCTTCCTTGGAATGGTGCCAAAGTACAACTAGAGCCTATAGACTTAGTAACTGCATGCTTTCTATTTCTCAACTGTTTAACTGAATGTATGTTTCAGACATGTATCAAACAGGGGAGACAACTCCATGGGATAAATGCCATATACATGTAGGGGAGACAACTCTGAATAGTCCAACCTCATAGTATAATCAGAACTAGATTCAGTTTGGGGGGACTGTGACTTTTCCCTTTGAGTGTGTGAGTGAATAGAATTTAACGTCGCTTTCAACAATATTTCAGCTTTATTGCAATGAGCCAACTAAGCACCACCCAGCCAAGTTGCGTTCCTGCTACTTCAAAGAAGAAATCTTTGAAGCAGCATGAGACCAGATACCCTCCATCCACTCTCTAGAACACTGAGGACAGTACACAAGGCACTTGACCTTTGACCGCAAATGAATAGGGTTCCTCTTTGCCCTGCCGGTAATGTATATCCAAAGTGTGGTACCAATCCATACCTTCAAACTGCAGATATCGCACGGACAACAAATGTTAATGGATTAATGGATGGATAGACGGATATTTGGACAGAACTCATAATCGTTTACATAAGGCCTTTTCTTCGATTAGTATATGAAAATGTGACTCAAACAGTTCCGGATTTTGGGGACAGTGACATCTATTGGCAAATCGTTTATAAGCATATGCATGATTCTCGTGTTCTTGAACATTTTGGAAATCCTTTTAAGTTTCGGGTCGCTACCACTTCTGTTTGGTCAGGTTACCGCGAACAAAGTATATTTTAATTTTGGCCTTATCGTCGAATTTATGACGAAAGAGATGATTGCAATTTCGACATCGTAAACTATCTCTCTCTGGAGAGTAATATTCCAGTGGGACCTGCATATGGCGTATACATATCTCGCCTAGTAGCATTTGCTGGATCCGGTGTTGAATGCGACGATTTTAATCAACGTCGCAAAACATTGTTGCAGAAACTTATAAAACAGGGCTATTCCAGCAAGCACCTCCACTCAAAGATTCTCAAATTTTGGTGATACATATTGCATGCTGATGGCAAAATACGAGCGTAGCGTGCAAGATCGATGGCGTTACATTTCGTAACTTGTGTCTAATTCCGCTTAACCCGGGGCTGGGGGCCGTATGAACCCATGTACTTCAAGATCATCATGGTGTTCATATGAACAGTCACAATCAAAGCGTGACTGAGATACATCATTCTCTAGACGACGATTTTACAAGGATTATTATGGAATAAGAATACTGATCAACGATACAGACTTTATAATTTTGGAATATCATGATGTCTTGTCGGCATCATTGAAAACTGTTGGCCGCTTCTCTCTTGCAGAAAACTAGCCTATGTTTTTGTATACTATGATTGTCCTTTTAAATTTGGTGCTGATACTGTTATATGGAATATGGAATACGTATTTGGATTATGGACACGGATATTCTTTAATGGATGACGGCTGAATTAGGAATGACGGACTAGATGCTAGTAATTACCCTAATTTGGGCACAACCTCTATTCAGCGCGGCAAAATGCTTTGAGGCAGGGGAAGCGCACCCAAATTAGTGAAAATACGGATTCTGGCAAAGTAGGTAAGCTTTTACTAAAATATGATGCTTAAATGACATAACTAAACTTTGATTATCAATACAAGAAAAAATAGATATACATATTCTTTTTTTGTTTTTTCTTAGTCCTAATTTGGGTACAACGTTTAATATATCAAGGGGTAATCTGAAGCCCTGGTTTGGGGTGCTAAGTATTCAAACTGTTTGTTCGAAATGATTTGCCTCCTATTTAGATCTGCCACCATGTTGAGCAGCCTTCGATGACATATTTCTCCATCCAGTCTTTTGTAATGTTTATGGTTGCCAAGTAACCTTTGGGCTTCTTTGACATAGTTTCCCCTTGACATTATAACTGTAGCTGAGCCCTTATCTGCATGTTTTAACACAATATTTTGGTTTTTGCGTAGCTTTGTTAAAGATTGGCATTCAGTGAAGGATACATTTGGAATGTTTCCAAATCGCCCATTTGTAACTAGGTCATTAATTCGTTCTGAAAGGGCCTTAACAGCCTTTGGAATTTCTGGGTCAACATTTGGTGGTACATACCCAGATTTCTCTGTGAAGGGTGGTCTTTCTCCAGCTCAAAATCTGAAGCGGTCTGCTAGACTCACCCGACGATCGAATTCGGCAGTGATCTTGTTTGCATCATCTTCTCTATATGTTTATCTATGGGGTCCTCGGGTGCAGGTTTTGATCTAGGTGTCGGGACAAAGGAAAGGCCCCGACTGAGAAGAGAGATGTCAGATTGTGTTAGCCAAGGTCACCAGTCAGATTTACTATACTAGTACCTAGACCAAGAGTAGGGTGGCACGTGCCCTGTCCCAAATTTAGTTTAAACCTATACTATTGAGCCAGTGTGAATACAGCCAATTTGCCGTATCTTCAGTCCAGTGAATTTGCCAGGATCGTTTCCAGGGATAATTTTGAGTAATTTGATAATTTTTGAAGAGGTAAATTCATTTATCTGATTTATGCAAAAGCATCCACTGGCTGGAAGTGTGTCCGAAACTTGGAGTGTATAAAATACAATTTTGATTTGGGAAATTTTCGTTTAAAACAGCTCAACATATTGCTCATATTACTTCTGGCTTTTGAAGGCTCTTCTGCTTTGTTATTCACACCAATATTCAAGAGAAATTTGTCGGGTTGGGAAGGCCCGTTGTAGCGGTCCAAAATCTGCGTAAAATGTTGAAATTTAGCGCCAGGATAGCTCTCTACTTGAACATCAGGATAGGGGTCCGAATTAATACGTGAAAGATTTGATGAGCCGAAAGGCAAAACCTTTTTGGTAACTGCTGGAAAGGCGCCATCCCCTTTTATTTTGCGTTTCGTGCCTGAATTGCCAGAATTTCGGGTTCGAATTTTGCCGCTATGATGAGCGCATATCGTTTGACGGAAGTAGTTAACTTTTTAGGCATCCTATATCAGGAAACGATGTATTGGTTAGGTGTACTGAATCAGAAATCTTTGTGTTGTTTAGGTGTACTACATCACAAGGTGAAGGTTGTCTATAGCTATTATAAGACAGTGACGTCACGCATGGCTACAATCCAGGTCTGCGAATATGGAATCAACCTACAACTGATACATCTAGTAGGTGAACTGGTAAACATAAGAATAACTTGACCACAACAGAAGGAGAACTATGACGTAGACTGGAAGACTACGCCAAAAGCCTCATAGTTATGATAGCTTGAGTCACGCGATGAGCGCGTCGTATGTGCAAACGGTAACAGGGCAGTAAACGACAAATATGGTGAAAGGTAACCTCAGACCGAAGAACGTATTGATGCTCGTACGCATCACCATAAATGGTCCGACTATGGGCATGGAGGCTCCTAAAACAATGACTAATGCGCGCGCACAATAATAATTAAAAAAAAACAAAAAAAAACCTAACGCATATATAACAGGGAAAAAGGAGACAGTAATTTTACTGGCTTGGCATGATTTTCTTCTCGCCTCAGGCAGAGAACAGTTTTAGCGTGCATACAGTAATAAAACATCGGAACTGAATAGTTAGTTCTTCTACGATTTGTAGATAGTTCATACATAATACAGGAAAATGTAATCTGCAAGCATTCTTCGGTGATTTATAAGAGTTTAACGGTACTTTCACTGTACAGCCGGCGTGCAATACAAGAATAAAATGATCCTATGCTCATGAAATTAATTATCTTATACAATTAATTACAGGCAACAATATACACGTAACAGCTATTTTTTGATAATATTTTAGATGCGGAAATGCCGAAATAATATAAAATGTGTGGAAAATAGGATCACCATATAAATTACAGAAATGGGGCTCGAACCCACAACGATGAAAAAAGCTTTATTTATGGGCTCAACGCTGCGTCTAACCTCTTGGACTAACAAATATCCATATATAGTATTGTATCCCTATATAATTAGTAAACACATTCGTGTCAAAAAGGCGACCAGGCGACCAAGTCAGAACCAAAATATATTGATGGTTAAACTGTATGAAATTGAAAGATAAATGGAATGAATTGATTTTTATTCTGGTTCTTGCCTGCCTACTACACCGAACTCTATCCAAAAGGGCGTAAAATACGTCTAATTTATTAAAAATGAGCTTTTCACGCGTTTTAAACTTTCAATTTGATCCTTGCTCGCAACAAAATTACCTCGATTTCTTTAAATATTGGAAGTTAAGGATGTGTATTTTGGGATTTTGCTTCAAAGATAACACTTCCACAACAGTTTTAAAGAGGGTCTAGCTGTGGGTCGATAGCCGGGGGAAATGGACCATGGCTCTTTACGACAATGTTTCCGACCCGCACCGAGGTAAAACGTACACAAATTTCGTGAGTAAAAAGGAATTTATATCATGCCTTTGTAACTCAACTGTAAATTATAATTTGTATTACAGTTGTTATGTAATATTCTCAGAAAATAGCCCCACTGGGTCTAGGAGTGCAATAATAGGATCTGTCCAATAACCGGGCAGTCATGCTAGCTGAAACATTGGTTTATACAACGTTTATTACACAAAGTAATTGGAGCACAGTGAGCGCAGCTCATTAGTGTGTCTCCTAAAATAAATTGCATTGACAGAAAACGTTGCGGTTGCAAATACATATATAACAATTATTCTTTACAGAAAACATTGTAATACGGTAGGTATATATACTTGATGAGCGTCTTGCGGCTATAGTGCTGTAATTCGGTATTACAATAGCTTGATAGAACGAAGTACAAAAGTAAAAGGCATACTAACAGGGTGTCGTCAGCTATGATCAGTGTCCGTGCGAGTTAGCCACCAGATGATATGAATTGAACAAGTTGGAGACCGCGGCCTAGATTAATCCATTCTTTTTGTTTCCTCAATAAAAGCGACAACGTGAATTTGTATATTTATATTTTCCTGCTCGGTTTTATTGCTGTCACCCGTAAGAAGATTGTGACATGGGACTGAATGAACATTACTGCAGATGGTAGACAAGTTTGCAAACATTTTTTGACGCGGAACGGTGAATGAGGGGCAATCAAGCAAGAAATGTTTGGCTGTCTCATCGCGGAAGCCACATGCACATGATGTAGTATCCGACAGGTGATTATTAAACAGGTGGCGCTTTAAGTTGCTACAACCATTACGGATGCGGCAAAGTGAAACATTACAGTATTAACAGCGTATGTTTGTGCCTGAACCGTTCTCTATGTAATATATTGACTGTATTTCAAACCAACAACATACTGTTCATGTACTCAGTGTGATATAATTCAGTCAAACAAGAACAACAATCTACGATTTAAGAGTGAAGGGTGTAAATTATATATACTAAACAAGTTGTATGGGCTGACTCACACATGTGTGAACATTGCAAGTATGGCCTAAAAGGCATACACACACGGGATATGAAAATATCGTCATCTGGTTTATATTAGTGCGAGATCTACTTTTAGACGGGAAGAAATCCGATATGTCCGACAGCTGTTTATGTTTTTAAATAGAACCCTCGACATAATATGATGTTTCAATGATTTTAAGGCGAAGCAATAAATACACGAGTTCATAATTGTTCACATATCGTTCACACATATGCAGAGTATCCACATAAATCGATAGTTCAAATTCCGTTTAATGTTGATCTTTGCGGATTATGGGTAAATTTGCTCAGTCCTCCGAAAAGTAAACAGTGCTGTCTGGGTACCGTGAACAATAGTGTTTGTACAACCAAACCAAACCACGTGTATATACGTGCGTACAATGAACCCATGCACGAAAACCTTTCCTTTGATTTCTCCGTATAAGTTTTCACCATTCAGTAGTACTACAGACTTTCCTGCGGGAGAAAAATACCCCTGTGACGTCACCGTATCTAATGCAATATTATGAGTTGACTGTATTAAACTGCAGTTAGTGGACTGTCAGAAATGAACAGTAAACTAGGGCACATTGTTGGACTGCCCACTAGTGAGATGTTTATCGGACTGGGCTAACGAAACCGAAACATTCCGGCTCATGTTTTACTAGTGTGATTCTCCGATTAATGGCTCTGACGTGACTGGCATTAAATGTTTACGGGATACCGTTCACAATTCCAAATTATTCGCATTTAGTGCGGTTTGGAAAACCATTTGTTGGAACACTTCGCTTGGTTCATATTATCACCGTTAAACATATCTTTTCAACCTAATTACGAATTATTTGTACAGTTCTATACATTGACTTACCGATGCGATTTACCTTTTACTAATACTCGTTATGACTATCCTGTTTGAATAATTAACACTTTTCAGCTGGAACTGAGCAGTCTTTGGTTTAACGTCATTGATATTTGTCCTATTCTATAGCCGTAAATTCAATGATTCAAACCAAAAAAAAGTTGATGAGAATTGAAAGGCTAACGGTTGTAGGAAAGAGGCTTTTTTTAAATTTGATGTAACAACGGTTGTTCAACTGCATAATTGAAAGTCTTCTCCTTTTGAGAACGAAATATCTGTTTCATTCATAGTTTTCGAGTACTTTTAAAGGTTTCTGTCAATTCGACTAACCTTTTCTGATTTAGCAGTAGCAGAGTGTTTCGTTTCCGTAGAGCAACACGTTTTGAAGTTTCACAAGACAATATTTGGGTTAAGACAATTGTCAGTCTGTGGTATAGTACAGTTTAACGGCTTCCACTGTTCTCTCTTATAGCATATATAGATTTTCCATTGTAATAAATGGTATATGTTCATATTATTTGGTTGATTTTGTACGGTTTAATCTGGTTTTACAACTTTTCAAAGTATTTCTTTGAATAGTACGAGTTTTGTTTTTGTTTGGAAAGAGCCTTGTATGTTTAGATGGATAAATGGCCCCCGAACAGGTGCGGTAGAAGTGCCAAAAATAAAATGTTGCATATACAAAAAAAATTTCAGTAGGCACGAAGTACAATATTGTATTGTATACTCAGAAAGGTTTCAAGGCAATGTGTCTCATCATTCTCGAATAACAGGGCCGTGAAGTAATGTATACAAAATCGCCAATTTTGAGGCGAAAACACCTCATATTTCTTTCTGTAAACATATGAAGATAAACGATAACCAGAACCAGTTTGATACAGCATACACTGTTAAAAGGATTTGATCGAATGTACCAAACAATATATGGTCGCCTCTGACCAGACATGTTCTGGTTCAGACGCGACGGACCAGAATATCGGTGGTCGAACTCGGATGGTTGAACTGACCAGATTCAACATGGTCATAATGACCCAGGCTTGTTACATGGTTGAAACAACCCAGAAAATATTAGTCACTATTACTAATAATCATATGGCCACTCTGACCATATATATATATTCTGGTTCAGATATGCATGGTCAGTCCAACCATGATAGAATGGACCTTTTTTATATGGCCACAGTAACCATAGATTTGTACGGTTGAAATAACCGAATATTGTATGGTATGTTTGAACATTTGGCGGCAGAACCATACTTTCCATAGTTGAAACAACCACCAAACCCTGGTCACCCCATCCAATGTATAGTATGGATGAACTGTTGCTTGAGAGACACATTATGTTGGTTAATCGAGAACCCATCAGTCTGAAAGTACTTGGACATGTTTTAATCATAACATGCTAAATAATGACAGAAGAACATTTCAAATTCCATAAATGTATTGAAGGATTGCGACATACAAATCAATGTGTAAGAGCGTATGAAACATACAAATGCCTCAGATGAACGAACTACCGGAAGTCTGACACAGGTGACATTTCAGTTAACCACTGTAGAAATCAGAATGCTGAATATTCCAGTAACATATATATCAGTCCAACACAAAGACAATGTTGGTCCATACAATCCAACATTTAAGTCAGCAAGATGCACATGTAAGATAGCGTTGCAGCATAACACAAGGTACGGTTGTTACATGTTACATTTCAATCAGTCCAACATGAAGATAATGTTGGTACAATGCAACATTTCAGTCAGTCCTACACAAAGATAATGTTGGTTCAATGTAACCTTTCAGCCAGTCCAACACAATGGTAATGTTGGTTCATACAGTGTAACATTTCAGTCAGTCCAACACGAAGATAATGTTGGTACAATGTAACATTTCAGTCAGTCCAACACAATGATAATGTTGGTGCAATGTAACATTTCAGTCAGCCCAACACGAAGATAATGTTGGTACAATGAAACATTTCAGTCAGCCCAACACGAAGATAATGTTGGTACAATGTAACATTTCAGTCAGCCCAACACAATGATAATGTTGGTGCAATGTAATATTTCAGTCAGCCCAACACAAAGATAATGTTGGTACAATGTAACATTTCAGTTGGCAAAACACAAAGATACTGTTGGTGCAATGTAACATTTCAGTCAGCCCAACACAGATAATGTTGGTACAATGTAACATTTCAGTCAGCCCAACACAAAGATAATGTTGGTACAATGTAACATTTCAGTCAGCCCAACACAAAGATAATGTTGGTACAATGTAACATTTCAGTCAGCCCAACACAAAGATAATGTTGGTCAATACAATGTAACATTTCAGACAGTACAATACAAAGATAATTTTGGTACAATGTAACATATACTGTTTTCTCCGAAAATGACATAAAAATTAGAACCGAACTACTAATGTTCACTAAAGGAGATAAAAACCAGTATCTTTCACCAATAACCATTGTTTACATATCCACTGCACATTACACCGAACATAAATGTATGGGTATTAATTGTTCGCCTTGTTATAGGTCCTCTGTCAGCCGTATTAATACGGCTGAAAGATACTGATTTTTATCTCCTTTAGTGAACATTAGTAGTTTTAATTTTTATGTCATTTTCGGAGAAAACAGTATATGTTACATTGTACCAACATTATCTTTGTATTGTACTGTCTGAAATGTTACATTGTATTGACCAACATTATCTTTGTGTTGGGCTGACTGAAATGTTACATTGTACCAACATTATCTTTGTGTTGGGCTGACTGAAATGTTACATTGTACCAACATTATCTTTGTGTTGGGCTGACTGAAATGTTACATTGTACCAACATTATCTATGCGTTGGGCTGACTGAAATGTTACATTGCACCAACATTATCTTTGTGTTTTGCCAACTGAAATGTTACATTGTACCAACATTATCTTTGTGTTGGGCTGCCTGAAATGTTACATTGCACCAAAATTATCATTGTGTTGGGTTGACTGAAATGTTACATTGTACCAACATTATCTTCGTGTTGGGCTGACTGAAATGTTACATTGTACCAACATTATCTTCGTGTTGGGCTGACTGCAATGTTACATTGCACCAACATTATCATTGTGTTGGACTGACTGAAATGTTACATTGTACCAACATTATCTTCGTGTTGGGCTGACTGAAATGTTACATTGTACCAACATTATCTTCGTGTTGGGCTGACTGAAATGTTACATTGTGCCAGCGTTATATTTGTGTTGGACTGACTGAAATGTTACACTGTATGAACCAACATTACCATTGTGTTGGACTGGCTGAAAGGTTACATTGAACCAACATTATCTTTGTGTAGGACTGACTGAAATGTTGCATTGTACCAACATTATCTTCATGTTGGACTGACTGAAATGTAACATGTAATAACCTTATCTTGTGTTATGCTGCAACGCTATCTTACATGTGCATCTTGCTGACTTAAATGTTGGATTGTATGGACCAACATTGTCTTTGTGTTGGACTGATATATATGTTACTGGAATATTCAGCATTCTGATTTCTACAGTGGTTAACTGAAATGTCACCTGTGTCAGACTTCCGGTAGTTCGTTCATCTGAGGCATTTGTATATTTCATAAGCTCTTACACATTGATTTGTATGTCGCAATCCTTCAATACATTTATGGAATTTGAAATGTTCTTCTGTCATTATTTAGCATGTTATGATTAAAACATGTCCAAGTACTTTCAGACTGATGGGTTCTCGATTAACCAACATAATGTGTCTCTCAAGCAACAGTTCATCCATACTATACATTGGATGGGGTGACCAGGGTTTGGTGGTTGTTTCAACTATGGAAAGTATGGTTCTGCCGCCAAATGTTCAAACATACCATACAATATTCGGTTATTTCAACCGTACAAATCTATGGTTACTGTGGCCATATAAAAAAAGTCCATTCTATCATGGTTGGACTGACCATGCATATCTGAACCAGAATATATATATATGGTCAGAGTGGCCATATGATTATTAGTAATACTGACTATTTTCTGGGTTGTTTCAACCATGTAACAAGCCTGGGTCATTATGACCATGTTGAATCTGGTCAGTTCAACCATCCGAGTTCGACCACCGATATTCTGGTCCGTCGCGTCTGAACCAGAACATGTCTGGTCAGAGGCGACCATATATTTTTTGGTACATTCGATCAAATCCTTTTAACAGTGTATGCTGTATCAAACTGGTTCTGGTTATCGTTTATCTTCATATGTTTACAGAAAGAAATATGAGGTGTTTTCGCCTCAAAATTGGCGATTTTGTACGAATACATTACTTCACGGCCCTGTTATTCGAGAATGATGAGACACATTGCCTTGAAACCTTTCTGAGTATACAATACAATATTGTACTTCATGCCAACTGAACAATTTCTTGTATATGCAACATTTTATTTTTGGCACTTCTACCGCACCTGTTCGGGGGCCATTTATCCATCTAAACATACAAGGTTCTTTCCAAAGCAAAACAAAACTCCTACTATTCAAAGAAATACTTTGAAAAGTTGTAAAACCAGATTAAACCGTACAAAATCAACCAAATAGTATGAACATATACCATTTATTACAATGGAAAATCTATATATGCTAAGAGAGAACAGTGGAAGCCGTTAAACTCTACTATACCACAGACTGACAATTGTCTTAACCCAAATATTGTCTTATGAAACTTCAAAACGTGTTGCTCTACGGAAACGAAACACTCTGCTACTGCTAAATCAGAAAAGGTTAGTCGAATTGACAGAAACCTTTAAAAGTACTCGAAAACTATGAATCAAACAGATATTTCGTTCTCAAAAGGAGAAGACTTTCAATCATGCAGTTGAACAACCGTTGTTACATCAAATTTAAAAAAAACCTCTTTCCTACAACCGTTAGCCTTTCAATTCTCATCAACTTTTTTTTGGTTTGAATCATTGAATTTACCGCTAGAATAGGACAAATATCAATGACGTTAAACCAAAGACGGCTCAATTCCAGCTGAAAAGTGTTAATTATTCAAACAGGATAGTCATAACGAGTATTAGTAAAAGGTAAATCGCATCGGTAAGTCAATGTATAGAACTGTACAAATAATTCGTAAGTTGAAAAGATATGTTTAACGGTGATAATATGAACCAAGCGAAGTGTTCCAACAAATGGTTTTCCAAACCGCACTAAATGCGAATAATTTGAAATTGTGAACGGTATCCCGTAAACATCATTTAATGCCAGTCACGTCAGAGCCATTAAACGGAGAATCACACTAGTAAAACATGAGCCGGAATGTTTCGGTTTCGTTAGCCCAGTCCGATAAACATCTCACTAGTGGGCAGTCCAACAATGTGCCCTAGTTTACTGTTCTTTTCTGACAGTCCACTAACTGCAGTTTAATACAGTCAACTCATAATATTGTATTAGATACGGTGACGTCACAGGGGTATTTTTCTTCCGCAGGAAAGTCTGTAGTACAACTGAATGGTGAAAACTTGTACGGAGAAATCAAAGGAAAGGTTTTCGTGCATGGGTTCGCTGTACGCACGTATATACACGTGGTCTGGTTTGGTTGTACAAACACTATTGTTCACGGTACCCAGACAGCACTGTTTACTTTTCGGAGGACGGAGCAAATTTACCCATAATCCGCAAAGATCAACATTAAACGGAATTTGAACTGTCGATTTATGTGGATACTCTGCATATGTGTGAACGATATGTGAACAATTATGAACTCGTGTATTTATTGCTTCGCCTTAAAATCATTGAAACATCATATTATGTCGAGGGTTCTATTTAAAAACATAAACAGCTGACATATCGGATATCTTCCCGTCTAAAAGTAGATCTCGCACTAATATAAACCAGATGACGATATTTTCATATCCCGTGTGTGTATGCCTTTTAGGCCATACTTGCAATGTTCACACATGTGTGAGTCAGCCCATACAACTTGTTTAGTATATATAATTTACACCCTTCACTCTTAAATCGTAGATTGTTTTTCTTGTTTGACTGAATTATATCACACTGAGTACATGAATAGTATGTTGTTGGTTTGAAATACAGTCAATATATTACATAGAGAACGGTTCAGGCACAAACATACGCTGTTAATACTGTAATGTTTCACTTTGCCGCATCCGTAATGGTTGTAGCAACTTAAAGCGCCACCTATTTAATAATCACCTGTCGGATACTACATCATGTGCATGTGGCTTCCGCGATGAGACAGCCAAACATTTCTTGCTTGATTGCCCCTTATTCACCGTTCCGCGTCAAAAAATGTTTGCAAACTTGTCTACCATCTGCAGTAATGTTCATTCAGTCCCATGTCACAATCTTCTTACGGGCGACAGCAATAAAACCGAGCAGGAACATATAAATATACAAATTCACGTTGTCGCTTTTATTGAGGAAACAAAAAGAATGGATTAATCTAGGCCGCGGTCTCCAACTTGTTCAATTCATATCATCTGGTGGCTAACTCGCAAGGACACTGATCATAGCTGACGACACCCTGTTAGTATGCCTTTTACTTTTGTACTTCGTTCTATCAAGCTATTGTAATACCGAATTACAGCACTATAGCCGCAAGACGCTCATCAAGTATATACACCTACCGTATTACAATGTTTTCTGTAAAGAATAATTGTTATATATGTATTTGCAATCGTAACGTTTTCTGTCAATGCAATTTATTTTAGGAGACACACTAATGAGCTGCGCTCACTGTGCTCCAATTACTTTGTGTAATAAACGTTGTTTAAACCAATGTTTCAGCTAGCATGACTGCCCGCTTATTGGACAGATCCTATTATTGCACTCCTAGACCCAGTGGGGCTATTTTCTGAGAATATTACATAACAACTGTAATACAAATTATAATTTACAGTTGAGTTACAAAGGCATGATATAAATTCCTTTTTACTCACGAAATTTGTGTACGTTTTACCTCGGTGCGGGTCGGAAACATTGTCGTAAAGAGCCATGGTCCATTTCCCCCGGCTATCGACCCACAGCTAGACCCTCTTTAAAACTGTTGTGGAAGTGTTATCTTTGAAGCAAAATCCCAAAATACACATCCTTAACTTCCAATATTTAAAGAAATCGAGGTAATTTTGTTGCGAGTAAGGATCAAATTGAAAGTTTAAAACGCGTGAAAAGCTCATTTTTAATAAATTAGACGTATTTTACGCCCTTTTGGATAGAGTTCGGTGTAGTAGGCAGGCAAGAACCAGAATAAAAATCAATTCATTCCATTTATCTTTCAATTTCATACAGTTTAACCATCAATATATTCTGGTTCTGACTTGGTCGCCTGGTCGCCTTTTTGACACGAATGTGTTTACTAATTATATAGGGATACAATACTATATATGGATATTTGTTAGTCCAAGAGGTTAGACGCAGCGTTGAGCCCATAAATAAAGCTTTTTTCATCGTTGTGGGTTCGAGCCCCATTTCTGTAATTTATATGGTGATCCTATTTTCCACACATTTTATATTATTTCGGCATTTCCGCATCTAAAATATTATCAAAAAATAGGTTTTACGTGTATATTGTTGCCTGTAATTAATTGTATAAGATAATTAATTTCATGAGCATAGGATCATTTTATTCTTGTATTGCACGCCGGCTGTACAGTGAAAGTACCGTTAAACTCTTATAAATCACCGAAGAATGCCTGCAGATTACATTTTCCTGTATTATGTATGAACTATCTACAAATCGTAGAAGAACTAACTATTCAGTTCCGATGTTTTATTACTGTATGCACGCTAAAACTGTTCTCTGCCTGAGGCGAGAAGAAAATCATGCCAAGCCAGTAAAATTACTGTCTCCTTTTCCCCTGTTATATATGCGTTAGAAGGTTTTTTTTTTATTATTATTATTATTGTGCGCGCGCATTAGTCATTGTTTTAGGAGCCTCCATGCCCATAGTCGGACCATTTATGGTGATGCGTACGAGCATCAATACGTTCTTCGGTCTGAGGTTACCTTTCACCATATCCGTTTGCACATACGACGCGCTCATCGCGTGACTCAAGCTATCATAACTATGAGGCTTTTGACGTAGTCTTCCAGTCTACGTCATAGTTCTCCTTCTGTTGGGGTCAAGTTATTCTTATGTTTACCAGTTATAGATGTATCAGTTGTCGGTTGATTCCATATTCGCAGACCTGGATTGTAGCCATGCGTGACGTCACTGTCTTATAATAGCTATAGACAACCTTCACCTTGTGATGTAGTACACCTAAACAACACAAAGATTTCTGATTCAGTACACCTAACCAATACATCCTTTCCTGATATAGGATGCCTAAAAAGTTAACTACTGACGGAGGAGACATTGCAGCGTCAGCATCTAGGTTTTAGTGGAAGTAGAAAGAGTAGGGCTGGTAGGTCTAGGAGTGGAAAGTGGGGATAGAAGAGTAGGTCGAGAAGATACAGCAGGTAAAGAATGGTTAGGTGGGGGTCGGCGACCAGAAGAGTTAGTAGTATGGGCATTGGAAGTACCAGCCTCCCTGGGCGGGGGAGATGGCGTTTCCAAATTTCCACGCGAAGTAGAGGGCAGAGGAGATTGTCACCGTGCTCGAGTGTTTTGCCGAGATATCGGAGGAGTGGTAGTGGACTGGTTACTGCCCGAACGATTCTCCGATATCAAGGGGGATTCAGATTCGAAACAAATTTCCGAAAGGCCGAAATAGTATTGTCTGCCAATTTGGATTTGTAGTTTTCGTTTTCCCATTTTAAGGTATTAGAAAATGCACGGTCGAAGTCCAGGGTTTTTGAAGATTCGGCCGAAATAACCTGTAACCTCAATCTTGTTAAGCAATCTTTGTAATGTCTAACCAGTTCCATAAGACTTTACTTTGCCCAATTTTGATTAAATCAGTCCTATGCTAAAGTCAAAGTCAGGAGTTCGCTGAGCTGGCCTAAGAAATTATTCATATCCTCAAACCTACGTATCAAGGAATTTGGGAGGGAGTCGTTTGCCAAATGCTCCTCTATGATGCCAATATGATGTAGGCACTGAAGTACCTGATACAGCGCTTTAACCAGACCAGAGAATGCCGAAGAAGTCTGGTTGGAAGCGTTTTTTGGGACCGAACGTTGGGACGGAGGTTGACGAAAATTCCGTCTTTTGTTTGTAGAGCCGTTTTTCCTGGCCATAATTTCGTTCTAATATAATTTTTGTCTCTATAAATGGTTTAGAAAAGTTCGAAAAATGAGGTATGAACTTGTAATTTTGATGAAAAACAAATATATTTGTAGGATCTGAAAGGGAAGAAGGAATTAGGACAAATGGCAATTCAGTTAAATTTTGGTATAGAGAATATGTACTGTGGACATCAGAAGTAATACAGGAAAAAAATGGAAAAGCTAGTTAAATTATGCTGCTTTCTCTTTCATTTTACATTTCTACAATATACAAGAGTCATGTTTGCCTGTGGTACTTGGCAATCATGACTTCCTTGTATATTTTAGATATGTGAAATGAAAGAGAAATAGTTCACTTCATATTACCTTTGTGTTACACGTGTAGTGTATAACTCCAGATATTAATGTGCCTATGTTAATCCAGTTAGCTATTACTATACTATTTAGACCTTTCATGAGCTAACGAAAGTGCATTAGCATTTTGGAAGAAAAATCAATAAAATGCTAATTATTCTGATTCTAAAGTTAAGAAAACTTCAACGTTGATTTGCAACGGTTTCTGTCAACAGATTGGGATCATCCCGCTCTCTAAAATGGATGTAAAAAGGTCGTTTTCGCTCAATAACTTTGATTTCTTCTTAACCAATCCTTTAAAACTTCAAACATATTAATCTATCTATTCTTCCATGTCCAAAAATTAATTTGGCATTTGAAGACCCAGTCAATGTTTCAACAGCATGACAGATATTTTGCCTAATATTATACAAATTAGATAGATGACAATTTATTTTTTTACTACCATTTGATGGGGATATATTTGTCTGTGTGCGCCTAGAGAGGATTTTGCTGAATTCATTATGTGAACTGATCTATTGAGCAAAAACGACCGTTTTACCCTCAGTTTGAGTGGGATCGCCCTAATACACTGTAAAAAATGGTGCTGTAATTTTACAGCAAAAAGTGCTGGCAAAAAGGGTACCAGCGGTTTTCACTGTATTTTTACAGGATACCCCGATCTGTATATCTGTATTTCTACAGCATATGTTGTAATTTTACAACAGAGGTAGTATTGCATAATTACAACATAAATACCGTTAAATCAACAGAAATAACTGTACAAATCCATGGTCAGCGGAAAGTCCATTGGCCTATAGCATTTAAAGAAGTCAAGTTCCCTGGTGTCTCTCTTTCAAGAGAGTGGAGAAGAAAATTTCCAGAACG
The DNA here is from genome assembly GCA_036873755.1 of Hanleya hanleyi. Taxonomy (NCBI): domain Eukaryota; kingdom Metazoa; phylum Mollusca; class Polyplacophora; order Lepidopleurida; family Hanleyidae; genus Hanleya; species Hanleya hanleyi. The sequence continues at coordinate 62,642 of JAVTVY010036069.1, read as the reverse complement.
TAATGGTTCGGTTAAATATATATTTATATTCAGCATGACCGATAATATAAGAGCAAACACATTTCTTTCTATCATCCTGCACACCAGCTTTGTGAAACGGTGCAATATTAGAGGCTAAGTTGGTCTTTGAACATGTACTTTAACTCCAAAGACCATCCCCGAGAATTGAACCTAGGCAGGCAAACTCATTATTCCTCCTTGCACATTTTAGATAAATTGTACTTGAAGTTTTCTGTGTATGATAGATGAAAAGATCTGGAAAGCTATACGAAATACACATCGAAAATAATGAACGATATTTCTACTGAATGTAAATATACACTAATACTGTTACTGTAATTTTACACTCGGACAATGTTACAATACAGCGACGTTGCCTTTTACTCCAATTAATACTGTAAATTATCCAGAAGATGCAAACCTACACTGATTGTCGGTATTGCTACAGCTATGAACTGTAAAATAGTAGTTGGAACTGATGCTTCTATTTAACGGTAAATTCCACTGTCACATTTTACAATACTTTCTACTGTAACTTTACAAACATTTTCAACAGTGTATGTTTAACCCTATCTGGCCTGGGCTTTTGGGACCTGTCCAGGCCTGGGAGGGGGGGGGGGTGCGAAATGGCCCCCTAATTATTTTTCTTACCCCTTGAGCTAGGGAGCTGAAACTTATTACACTATACCCTTGGGTCAAGCTCTACCAGAACAATTTTTGGTCGATTTTTGGGTCGGATTTTCCGAATTTTTTATTTTTGCAATTTCTCCATAAAAACTGCATGAAAAATTAGCAAATATTAATGTGATATGAAATAAAATAGTTTTTGCTCACTTTTCGTCGCGGAAAAGCAGAAATTTTGAAGAAATATGACAGAAACATCACTTTTCTGGTACCCCCACGTGGCCGCCATCTTGAATTTACCCATGATTCTCTGCTCGTGGGGTTATGCAAATAGGCTCAAAATGACCCCAATAAGATGAACTACAAAGTCACGGAGATTCAGCTCTCCATTTGTTGCCGTTCCGGAGATAGTGCAGAAAGTTTGGTAGGGGGGCCATAATGCCCCCCCCCCCAGGCCAGGTAGGGTTAATGAAACATCATTTCAGCACGTGTTCCTGACGTCACAGTAATATCTTTGTCAGTATATAAAAAAGTTGGAATAGTTTCCGGGTGTTAACCGCTGAATTCAACGGTCCAGCAATTGGTAACCATTTTAGATAATTGAAGCCACCTCACTCTTTATCAGTTCAGTCTCAATCTCCGGCACCGGGTAAAGATTCATTCAGTCAAATCAAATCTCGACAGAGATGTACCTGGGTCTCTTTGCTCCGGTTTATGAGTAGAGTTACATGGCGGTTACCAAATGCATCACATCGTAATAAAGATGTAAGTCAAATATCCACTCTATCGCATACTGCAGGTGTAATCTGCGGATTCGACCACCAGTTTTATTAAAACATAGAGCATATAGGCTTTTATATGTATCTATTTCTAAGCAAACACACTGTGATATGCTATGACTGTTCTGTCGATTCCACTAGCGTCGGATTTGGACAAAATCTGTTTAACTCTATTATCTATTTCTCACTACATGTAAATATACAGCAAATAAATTCTACAATTTAGCAAAACTGACTTATTGACTGACCATATACATACAGTACACAACTGTCCACAGGGATAATGGAGGGACTGCCAAATTTATCTAGTTGAAAGTATCCCCTATATTGTTGAATGTAGACAATGGCCAAGGAAGATATTGTCCAGGTGTAATTAAAGATTTACTGCACATTATGCTTCAGGATACAGGCCAGAACAAATAATGTCGACAATGACCAAATGTTTCCTTCGTGCAAATAATACAAGCGTCTAGTCCGTCATTCATAATTCAGCCGTCGTCCATTAAAGAATATCCGCGTCCATAATCCAAAGACCTATTTCATATCCATATAACAGTATTAGCACCAAATTCAAAAAAGACAATCATAGTATACATAAACATAGGCTAGTTTCCTGCAAGAGAGAAGCGGTCAACAGTTTTCAATGATGCCGACAAGACATCATGATGTTCCAAAATTATAAAATCCGTATCGCTGATCAGTATTCTTAATCCATAATAATCGTTCTAAAGCCGTTATCTAGAGAATGGTGTATCTCAGTCACGCTTTGATTGTGACTGTTCATATGAGCACCATGAGGATCTTGAAGTACATGGGTTCATACGGCCCCTAGCCCCGGGTTAAGCGGAATTAGACACAAGTTACGAAACGTAACGCCATAGATCTTGCACGCTACGTTCGTATTTTGCTATCAGCATGCGATATGTATCGCCAAATGTGAGAAACTTTGAGTGGAGGCGCTTGGAGGAATAGCCCTGTTTTATAAGTTTCTGCAGCAAGGTTTTGTGACGTTGATTGAAGTCGTCACAATTAACACAGTATCTAGCAAATGCTACTAGGCGAGATATGTATACGCCATATGCAGGTCGCACTGGAATATTACTGTCCAGAAACACTTATATCACACTGGACCCCTGTCCTCCACCAATCATATCGGCCAATATAAACAGTCAAGTTCTGCAAATCATGGGACTTTGGGGACAGCATGGAGTGTCTACGAAATATCTTGTAGAACGCATTCCCATTGATAATTAAAGGGAGTAGGTTGATAAGAACAGTGGACTTCTTTGCCTGACATGATCCGTTATACACAGGGGTAGGGTGACCTGGATACATGTAGAGCTAAGCCTTACACACAGATGACCCATTTGAAAGATAATATCTGGGCTGAACTGTTCATTTCACCCTACCCGGAGAGCTGAACCTGTACAAACAGGCCTGGGTTCTATGGATAACTAGCCTATAATGCATCTTGTATAAGGAGAGGGCCTTAAGGAGGGTAAGCATCAACGGCCACAATTCCCAAATGTAAGTTACTAAACACTAAACATTTTAATCAATACGCCCAAGGTGAAATTTCATGTTGTCTAAACTATATATTACTACTGATAAAAGGAATGTTTTGATGTACAACACGTTAGCGACATTTCACAGAAAAAAAAGAGCTACATAAGTCTCTGTAAAACTCTGGTCTAGAAGACGATACATTTTCAAACTGAAAACTGCAAACCCTAACATATAACAACAAAGCACCGAACAAAAGAGTAAGACATATGTAGGTTGAACATAATGGATATGCAGATAATAAATATACACAAAACACAGAAACATGAACACCATAAGACGAAGCTTCAGAACTATTTCTTGTAGCGTAAGAACTTTGTCTTGTTTTTGAGTGAGTAATAATTTATTATTTATATAACAGTGAAATCCTTATATTTTCTTCACTCTTAAAAGTGATATTTTCATTGCAGTTAGATAACACCTTTGCAGTTAGATAACACTTTTGTTATCTAACTGCTGAGTACATGTGAACTCTGACCTGACAGTGACGTTGCCGGAACTAGTTATATAGAATTTCACTACGGTACTTTCATTCTGAGAATGCTTGCCAACAATTCATAACCCTTCAAAACTTCGTAATGGAATGAATATATATATACAGATCATTTCATATAAAATTCAATATATCTTTTATTTAAGTGTTAGCTAACATATCCACGCAGCGCTGGTACGATCTATAAAATACTTTGACTGATCGGCCTCGATCGTCGGTCGATCTGTCTCAATATTTGGGCGAAGTTTTTTTCAATGGTCTTGGACGATTTGGCCTTGGACGATATGACCTGATATCGTGATGTCAGGTCTATTTTTAGACTTTCGCAGTAAGTGAACTTTTAGGCTCCTTCGACATAAAACAACAGTTGAACATTACGTCAACCAAGAATGCACAATTAATACTGGTATGAGTAGAAATAAAGTTACTAACCACCTTGGGTACTTAGACTTTCGCAAAGATGATGCAGAAAAGCGTGAAACCCGCAAACTGCGATGGGCTGGCTTTCTGCATGTTCAGTAGGAAAACGCTTCAGTTACGTTCGAGCCCAAAGATATACAAACAAGCTAAAAGGGGATAGCTCTAAAGTTGATTTCTCATATGCTGCATAGCGGTTTCCACATACAGTTACCCAGACGGAGACCTTGAAGTTGCAGTTTGTCGTGTTTATCCGACCATGCGTGTTCGGCACAGTCGCGAGTCGAGTCAGCAGTGTTGTGTTTTTGTTGCCCGTTCTTCCGGTTTCACTTCAGGCAATTCAACTGAACCGAGATGTAGACAGCTATGAACAGGCCCACGTGTCACTGTCCTTCGTGAGAACTTGCCTTCCTTTCACTGTCGGGTAAACTGAAAGTCTGTAAACTCTTCTAAATTCAAGAAGATTTTTTCTTCTCGCTTCGATCGCGATCTTTCGACTCAACCGCTTGATTGACAGTTGCACGTGACTTCAGACGGGACTCTTCCATTCCCATTGGCTAATGTCTTTGTATTTCTCCGCGGCATAAACAAAATAAAATCCGACCTAATTTGTGTTAGAAAATTACTTCAAAAGACAGCCCACGGTGTCTAATATTACAAAATTGATAAGAAAAATAATGTTCTATAAATAATAAATAGAATATTGCACTGTTGAGTTTGAATAGCATAAATATTTGTTCTCGTGAAAGGTGGAAGGATAACCCACTCGACGCTTCGCGTCTCGTGGGTTATCCTTCCACCTTTCACTCGAACAAATATTTATGCTATTCAAACTCAACAGTGCAATATCCTCTATGTATCTGGCTGAACTTTTCGGGTCTTCTGCTGACCTTAACTGGTCAACATAAATACATAAAAAACCGCTATGAAGGTGTCCCACTACTTTAATACTCATCAGCTGGCGAGATGGAGGGCCCTGGGCGCGCAATTGCAACACACGCAGTGCATCCGATTACCCTCAAACTGTCCTTGCAGCAGTCTCACATAGACGTTATATAAACACCAAGCGAACTAGGTCTACATTTTAGCATGGAATTAACAACATCACTCTCGTCTACTACATATCCTTCAAATATGTCATCCGTACTTTATTCGTCGTTAGCTTGTATGCACTCTAGAGTAAGACCGTTCACCTTTACAAAATAAGACACTCAATTGCACATACATATCTTACCATGCAATTATATTGTGGATAATATGGTTTTCTGTTGTGCGAATTATCGAGGCCCTAACAAGAATCACTCGCTACCAGCCGCGAATGCAACTGACTACGTGCAACTGATATTTGAACAGTATGCTAAAATAACGATCAATGAGTTGAAGACGATGGTTCGCCGTCTTCATGTAATCTCGTGATATTCCGTCGAAAATCGAAGTTATGGGGAGAAAAGACGAGAGAAAAAGGTCATGGATGAAATTACATGAGGACGTCTCTCAAGTCAAAAGCAAACACTGTATACTATGGATAGGGACATCTGAATTCAAAATAACCAGAGAAGGTGAGATATACGACACATTGTCTGACATTTATATGGACATATTTGGAGAGAGAGAGAGAATTAACCCTATCTGGCCTGGGCGATTTGGGGTGTATCGCAGCCGGGGGGGGGGAGGGGGGAGGGGGGGGAGGCGGAAAGTGCCCCCTATATATTTTCTCTACCACTAAGGCTAGAGCGCTGAAACTTGCCACACACAATCTTTGGTTCAAGCTCTACCGGGAAATATTAAAAAATCCAAGACGGCCACCATGATGACGTCACAGTAACGTCATCTTCTCGGCAGCCATTTTTCGGCATTTTTGGGGTCGATTTTTTCAAATTTTCATTTTTCCGATTTTTCTCTCGAAAAAAATCAAATAAAATATAGAATAAAATAAAATAAAATATATATAAAATAAAATTTGTTTTGCATGAATAAAATACTTTCAAGGCCTTTTAGGCAAGGAAAATGTGAAGAAATGGAGCGAAAAGATTGAAGAACACGACTTTCGCGGATACCACATGGCCGCCATTTTGAATTTACCCATGATCCTCTGCTCGGGGGTATATGAAAATAGGCTCAAAATACCCAAATAAGATAAGCTTAAAAGTCACCGAGTTCCAGCCTCCTCGGTTTTGTCGTTTTGTCGTTCCGAATGACGCACACACGTGTGTGAAAGAAAGTTTGATCAACCAGATATACATGTCCGTCGAAATATACTTTCACGATGCAAGAGAAAATCGCATTTATAGGATAATAAATCTGCGTATGTCTTAAAATGAAGGCTGAACCTGCCTTTTTATAATTACATCCAGTTTTTTTTAAAATCCTGGCTCATGCAGTCCAAAACTTGAGAACCGGGGATTCAGTTCCGCATCGAACAAACTTTTACGTTCATCCAGAAAATTAAAACTTCTACTGTCAAAATGCACCGAAAAAAAACCGGATACATTTTACATCCGGATTTATCAAACATATTCGATATAATTTGATTCCACCCTGCAACAGATGTGTCTGGCGTTTTGATTTCAATTGAATATAGTGTTGAAAAAAAAAATAAAAAAAAACAAAAAAAAAACAACTTCCGTTGGCTCTTAACAAGGCGAACTATTTTTTGATAACTAATTATGGGGTCGTTTTGGCCTATTGCTGTTTGCAAAATATGCTTAGCCAAGCTGTGATTAGGCCCAATAGTGCTGCCTGATTCAGGAATAATTAACAACACTCCAAGAAATCTCGTCAGTTTTAGGCCGTTCCCGGCGCAGTCATATGTCAAAATATATAGCCCCGTTTGGAAGGTGCAAAATGACGTGTTCGTGCCCAAGATAGCTGACGTCTGGCAAAGGTACAATCCGTAGAGTCGTAGCTTCGTATGGAAATTGAGAAGCCCCCGGACCCAATAGGTGTAAGACAGTGAGTTCCGCTTGATGTATCTATCACTCTACAAAAGTTCATTCCATCGTCTTGTTCCAGGACGTGCCACTTCACGTCTACATTTAAAAAAATGTCCAGGGGAGGAGAAGGGGCGCATAACAGGGAGTTGTTGAGTTTGCTGTCACGTATTACGATTTTCACACATCCATTAAAATATCTGCCAAGATAATGTATCCTAATTGTCGGCCCAATGATACATTGTATACGTCCACGTGACGTCTCTAGCCCGCGATGACTGGATTATATGTTCGATATTCACTGTCTAAGTTTGGCACACAATTCAAAGGGATGCGGCATCCTTGTTATGCCCACAATGGCTTTCATCTCCGGATGTGGAGCGCCCTCTGGTAGCTCTAACTTGAAACGCTGCAAAATGGCGGCCAGGAATAGGAAGAAGTCCATTTTAGCTAACGACTCTCCAGGGCAAACTCTTTTACCTACAAGTAAAAAGAAACAACAAGTTCTCATGATAAGCCAGCGATATCACAGTTCGAATTCAAATGAACCAGAATCGAAGTAATAATGAGTAATGATAATAATGAACCGAATAATGAAGTAATGATTTTAACATTGATAGGGTCATTATTACAAAGATGTTCGAATGTTATGTTGAACAATTCCTTCTGTTAAATTCTCAGTCTGTATTGACCCTACCGAACTATATGTAGTCTGTTTTTTTTACATTGTGTCACAATCCTATACGTTTCACACATTCGGCGAAACCTACAAAATTAATATACACTGTAAACCAGGATAACCAGACAATCCCCCATTTGCACAAAATGTAAATTAACCTTTCAACACTACTAAAACGTGGGATGGATGGAGGTTGGCAATATGGCCCCGCTACAAAATTTTCTACACTATCTCCGGAAAATTACATCATTGAGAGCTTGTACTTTATCGTATTGGGACCATTTTAACCCTACCTGACCTGGGGAGGGGGGGTCATTATCCCCCCCAACCACCAAATTTCTGCACTATCTCCGGAACGGCAAAAAATGGAGAACTGAAACTCCGTGACTTTATAGTGTATCTTATTTAGGTCATTTTGAGCATATTTGCATAACACCCCGAGCAGAGGATCATCGGTAAATTTAAGATGGCGGCAACGTGGGGTACAAGCAAAGTGATGTTTTTGTCATATTTCTTCAAAATTTCTGCTTTTTCGCGATGAAAAGTGGGCAAAAACTATTTTATTTCATATCACATTAATATTTGCTAATTTTTCATGCAGTTTTGTGGAGAAATTGCATAAATAAAAAATTAAAGAATCTGACCGAAAAATCGACCAAAAAATGCCGTTTGTGAAAATGACGTCACTGTGACGTCATCAAAGCGGCCATCTTGTATTTTTTTACATTTTCTGGTAGAGCTTGACCCAAGGGTATAGTGTAATAAGTTTCAGGCCTGGACAGGTCCCAAAAAGCCCAGGCCAGATAGGTTTAAGCCTATTTGTATGCCCCCGTAGCAGATAACCATGTGGGGTGCATTTATCATTTTTCTTAAAAATTCCTCTTTTCTCGCGAGGAAGGGTTGGCAAAAACTATTTTATTTCATATCAGATTAATATTTACTAATTTATCAGGCAGTTTTGCGAAGAAATTATATAAATAAAAAAATCGAAAAATCTGACCAAAAATGGCTTTTTGAAAATAACGTCAATTTGACGCCATCAAAAAGCGGTTCGCATAGCGGTTCGTTCATTCCCTCTCTTCTCCAGCTCTATACCGTAGAAAGTATTTTTAATCAATGATATATAACTGGACTAGTCGATCTGAAATTATGATAAACATAAGCATGCTGGTCTTTTCTTGAAATATTAACATAATTTGATCCATATTTATCATATTTACCTGAGTTATCGATAGTTAAATTCTCCACCCCATGTTAAAGAGATAGGGAAGAGAATCAATGAACTAACCGCTATGTGAATGCACCTGCCGGTGCTATCAGCGAAGCTGTTTGTTTAAAGGATTATCTGAATGTTGTGCAAGTCACGGATTGGCTATGTGCTCCTTTATATTTGCTCAAAATATTAATTCCATGTTACCGTTATTTTGCTTAGTATCTCGTATATAAATATATAAATCTTATCCAAGGACTCCTCGAATTTCCTTCCATCGTTTCCTTGCAATATATTCACTGCGGTACACAAGTCACCCGTGTCGTATTTCAAATACCGCGTATGGTGTGTTTGAAATACACCACGCTTGATCTACTTTTCCTGGATTAGGTCAAAAGAGGCGGAGCTCCACTCTCATGCTCGGATGATCATTGGATAAAACAGTTACATGATAGACACGCGACAATCAATGTATGCACTCAAACACAATATCTTGCTAATAATTGGCATACATTGTCCCGTATCATCATGTAACTATTTCATAAACCCTGATGATCAATGTATATATTATATTTGAAATACTTTTTAAAAAAAGTTCCCCCAGATTGTAGAAATAACTGAAATTAAATTGCCGTCGCTTTCCTCTTTTTTAACAGGAAATTCTTGTGTCAGACATGGACAACATATTTTCATTATATCCCAGGTGCATGTATAAATCGCCTACATGTGTACCTGCTGAAAATGGAATGAATTCTTCCGGTTTCTTCAGTTTTCCATCTTCATCTAAGAATCTTGACGGGCGAAATACTTCCGGGTCTCCCCATACTTCCGGGTCATGGAGACAGCAGTGAAAACACGGCATGATAGTTGTTCCTTTCGGAATGTTGTAACCCCCGAAGGTCGTGTCCCTTACGGCGGCGTGCCCCGCAGATGCTATATCGGAATATCGTTGTACTTCCATCAATGTTGCTTCTGTGAAAGGCAGTTTAGGGCGGTCTTCAACTGATGGTAGCCGATTTCCGCCAACCACGGAGTCGATCTCTTCGCGGATTTTTTCTTGGATATCTGGGTATGTTATCAGGTACAAGACCGCCCATTGGATGGTTGTTGCCGTTGACTCGGTCCCCGCTATAAACATGTCTTCTACTACCTTCACGAGTTGGTCCACTGAGTAAAAGAAACAATCACATTATTTATTATATCATACGAATGTTTACATGTATGTTTTGTAAGTCAATACGTACAAACAGGAAGACTAGTCGACAGTAGAACGGAAAACAATTTCCGCGTGCTACCGCGGTACCTGGCGTAAAGTTGAGTACAAACGCCATTTTTTCGCTTCATATACGTACATTCATAATCCGACCGGTGTCTCAGTCGCACCATTATGCAATTTGTTCTAGGCCAGCCCCTTTTAATTTCATATCTTATAATTAGGCGAAAAGTGGAACACGATATAAAATTTGTCGTGTTGGGTATCAAATTGAATAGTGTATCATGTGAGGTCATTCTAAGGTCATTTAAGGTCAAGTTGGACCAAGCAGTCTTAATAACAAGCTGGGTCAATGATCACCATTACATTCCATAGTAAAAACTCTGGGTAACCATTATTCACCTCATCAATCAGATGTGGTAAACAGGTTGCTGAGCAACTCAATTTGAACATTGTATCATGCGATGTCATTTTGGGGTCATTTAAGATCACATTGGGTCCCTATCCCTTTTGATTTGGTCTTCAACCGTGTGATTTAGCTGTGAAGTTGTCCACCCCCTGACCACTCAATGACAACAAATCATCTCTTAGACTATTCGGCTCATGTATCGGAGGTGGTAAACACATTGCTGAACAGTGATAAGTTTCCTATGGAACTATAAGAGCAGACATGTCAAATTCTAGATAACATGCCCCCCAACTTCTTATCACAGACCTGTCTGTCTTCATGGAGCAAACGACAGTCATCACAGAGAAATGATTAGGTCTGAAGAAAAGATCATTGATAGCCCAGTCAACAAAATCATATGGGAAAGATTGTTTGTTTTTGACTGAAGTGCGTGTCGGGTATACACTACAGCTGGAAATGTCATATGCGACTTTTGGTTCATGAAACCACAACGGAACTGCATGTACAACCTGCTCGATACACATGATTGCAGTTTCCATATCGCCAGATTTATTATCAACACCAACTTATGGTACACAGCGATGACCCATCAGATGATGATGTGGATAAATTTGTAACAGCATTTTATTGATTAAAAGTACATAATCAATATAACCCCGATGTATTTATATCATCATAAAATGCCAGGGTCAAACTCTCTGCCTGAAGATGTATGTGAGTGAAGCAGCATTGTGTTCAATCATATCTCTTCTGCGACATCATCTCGTCTATCATGCCATATCTGTTTTTCTCTCTGGGTCACATAGTGCCCAACATTCAACCAAGAATGCAGAGGACCTGTGTCCTTCGGGGATGCGGTTCAGACGGCTGTTTCAGTTTTTGAAATTATCAGCTGCCATTTAGGTTTATTCAATTTATGACAAGGAAGTTTAGGATGAAACAACTGAAAATCGTCTGATAATTTCAGCGTTTCTTCACTTCCGTGCATCAGCATCACACCTTAACGGACATTTCCCTCATTTTTGTTTGATGATGATACTTTTTCTCATGGAAAGAATGACGAGAAACCCGCGAATTCACTGGTTATCGGGAACAGTGCCGGTTTCAACACAGAATGCGTATGTGTACTGATTACTTTGACCGATTACAGTAACTGAGATACAGTCTATACAGTCAGCTGAAATGCTGCAACACAAGCAGGCAAATGTTCACTATTTTGGCCATTTAGTGAACAAAGGCAAAATCATTTATGTCATGTTTGAACCGTTGAAGACAATTACCGATGGGTAAACACCGATGATGTAGCCTGTGATAATGTTGACTGAGTGGCACCATCTCAGATTATTAGCACAAACTATATATGATCTTATGACACAATTGTGTCCTTAATCCTGCCTATAGCATGACATCATCGCCTGTGATGTATTTCTCTGGTTTACCGAAATGACGTACACTTGCGACTCCGGGAAGGGATTATTTCCGTCCGCTTTCCCGATCACAGCATTGGTAAATTCGAAATTACAAGCGTCTGGTCCGTCATTCATAATTCAGCCGTCGTCCATTAGAGAATATCCGCGTCCATAATCCAAAGACCTATTCCATATAACAGTATTAGCACCAAATTCAAAAAGACAAATCATAGTATACATAAACATAGGCTTGTTTCCTGCAAGAGAGAAGCGGTCAACAGTTTTCAATGATGCCGGCAAGACATCATGATGTTCCAAAAATATCAAATCCGTATCGCTGATCAGTATTCTAAATCCATAATACAACCATCAAGATTCTTCATCAAATTAAAAAATTGCAATGGCCCATTGTAAAGGCGCCCAATGGTCTCCATCATGGCCATCTTGGATTAGTTGACGTTTTCCAGTAGAGCTTGACTCATATAAGTCGATAAGCTTAAATTTCAACAACAACAAGAATATTCAGGGGTTGAACCCAGTCACTGTCTAGTCTGTGGTACAACTCGTTGTCCTAGGATTTGAAGTTGACCTTGGTTGAGGTAGTATTAAATTTTAATGAACATTTGAGCACTATATATGTGTAATATGTGGCATTGTCATCAGCTGTAATTGTCATTGTCATGAAGTTCTCTCGATGATATTTAATGGTGATCATATATCCAGTTTCTTAAGAGGTTGCACGATCCAAGGTGACATAAAATGACCTCAAAATGACCTCGCATGATACGGTTGTCAACATTAATATGTATATAAGCACCGTGTATGTCATTATATTCAATTTGATATCCAACTTCACAGGTTTAATTGTTTCAATTTTTGCGAAATTATGAGATATTCAATTAAATGGGGCGTGGCCTAGAAAAATGCCCAAGTGTGTCACGGTGGCACCCTTCGAATTATGAATGTACACATGTCCAGCTATCTTTTGAGGCAAACAAAACCGAATTTATACGAAACTTTACGCTTGAGTCAATTTTTCGTCGTTGACTACCTGACTAAAGGTGCAAAAGGCAGATTAGATGAGGCAAATCGGGACACCATAGGATAATGGAGGCGGCTATGATGGGTCCCTATGATACATACAGGCGGCTATGATGGGTCCCTATGATACATACAGGCGGCTATGATGGATACATACAGGCGGCTATGATGGATACAACATATAGGCGGTTATGATGGGTCCCTCGCCATATCCAGGCATTTTATACCAATACTTAAACAGGATGCTAGTTGAATAGTTTGATGAGAAAGATGAAACATCGATAACAAATCTTACGAATATTTATACCTGGATTATTACGTCACTGTGACATCATCAGAACAACCAATGGAAATTTGTTGTTCGCAATTTCTACATGATATAGGTTCAGGAGTTTCTCGGTGTGATCATTGTGTTTTGATGGGATATACTCACCAGACATGGTTGTTTCAGGATCTTCTTTTTGACGCTCCTCCATTTCTTTCAGGTACGCATCGATAAAATCTCTCAAGTTATTAGGATCGAAAGTTTCCTCGTGAGCTTTGACGATGTTAGAGATAAATGAATCGAAGCTGTCTGCGTCGCTCACCATCTTCCGATACTTGCGCAGAACTCCCGGAATATACTTTAATAAAGGAATAACGTTGAACAACGCAGTTATTCCAGCCGATTTAAAAACTTGGTCAATGATGGCGATATATTCTTTAAATTTCGGATCGTCATGGTCGAACCGTTTTCCGAACATGACTGAACATATGACGTTGGACACAGATATTTTCGTAAGGGGCTGGAGGTCAAAAGGTTTGCCTTTCTCCTTCTCGATACACTTTAACAACACATCTACCTCCTCCTGGATCTTTCCCTGTAGGGTCGACCTTCCGAATCCGAGATCTCGCAGAGCGTGAAGTGCGAATCTCCTTTGTTCTTGCCATACCTTTCCCGACGTGAAAATGATGCCTAAAATGAAACAAAAAGAACAAGAAGCGTCTCAGATGTTAAGCACAAAGAGCAATGCAATGAATATTACTGGTCTGTACTGACCCAAGTAGTATGTAAAGCCCTAACTCAGGCGCAAATTGAGGCGTAAATGTGAGTTGTGACCTTGGACTTGTGGTTAATCTTGGACCTAGGATGGACATTGGAGTGAATCTATGGTGACCTGCGTTGTCCTCAGAGAAGAATAGGTGATGTTATCGGCGAGATCATTATCAAGCTCTTAGCTAGATACTCGTCAATGATAGGCCTACTGATTTTGGATGGGATGAAATTCCGATGGACGGGTGATGGGCGGGGCCAGAAAATTATCTCAGATATTTAACGGATGAAAGTTTGCTTTCGGTTTGCAAAGTTTTAACTTTACAACGCGCGAACAGGTTCCACTTTCGTGCACGAGTTTCAATACTTCCTTGGCTTATGAGACACTCGGTTTATTTTATGTGTCAAAAGTGCGGCGGGCAATAAATTGATCACACAATTATCCCCTCTTGGTTAATCCTGGTATAATGTCAACGAATCGATGGCAAAAGTGATTCAACATTTCCCGTAAAAATCAGCTATTTTGTTCGCCTAACTTTGCTCCTGTCAAGCTTAAGACATCAGCCTATAATTCGGAAAGATGTCTGACATGAATGGGTGCAATTTATGCTAATGTCACTGCAACAATTTTGTCCAATCACAAGGCCGGAAATGTTAGCGAGAAGCTGGATTAATTTCGGACAGAAGGAGGCGTTATTTATTGCTGTTTTCATCCAACAAAATCAATTTTATTTCGTGACTGCGAACAAACTTAAACCAAGGAGTGCAATACCCCATGCATCTGAAACTACGGCAGCTGAAAACGTGCATATCCGACAGGAGAAGGGTCGATAGTGGATTACGGATAATTTTGTCTAGTGAGCTTCGTATGCTCGAACGAGTCAATTAAAATCCTGGCTAAGGCCTTCATTATCAGCAGTAGAGAAACCGTACGTTCATTCAATACGCACTGGGGACATTCGTACCTATATACCTTATACACTGACCCATAGCGACGGATGTGTGGAGGAAAATGGGCTCAATTCTAGAGTACAATCTCAGGGCCGTGGTGTGACGTTGACCGGTGACGTCATGATTCGCATGCGCAGTCAGGAAGTGGCAAATTCGGGTGGGCAGTGGGGACATTCCTACCTATGTACTACAGAACAAAGGAGAAACCCAAAGGAGAAAGTAGCCTGGCAACGCAGTGTGATATGCACCACGGGATGATAGTACTACAACTCAAGAGGAGAAAGTGACCGCACCGCTGAATGACAGTCCTACAGACGCCATTCTTATCGCGATCCAGGCTACACATCCTATGATGCCAACCCAGAGGAATACGAAGCTGCGCATCTGAAAACCCCTCGGCTCTGGGCGCCAGCCATTCATAATGTATTCAATTTAAACCGTACTACTTCGAAGACGTCAGGAACACCAAGCAGTCAAGTCACAAATATATAGATTATCAAAAATTTTGCAACTAGAAATGGTCCCTAAAGTTTCCTTCCAATTAGATTTACCGGCAGTCATTACTTGTCTCTTGATGTATCGATGATGTATACCAAATATCATACTGAATACTTGAACAGTATCAAAGGATAAATAGATCATCAATGATTTTACATAAATTCTAAATGACTGCCAAGGTTTCCATCCAATCAGAGAAAATACTTGAACAGTATCAGAGATAGAAGTTTCATGATTTTGCATAAATTAAAGATGGCCGCCTATCCTTCCCGTCAGAGGAACTGATGTGGTTATTGATTGCAAGTCTCTTGATACATCGATGCTGTTTATCAGAGATATACATCATTAAGCATACCTGGCCTGGAGGGGGGGGGGGGGGGAATGGCCCCCCCTACCAAACTTTCTGCGCCATCTCCGGAAAGACAAAAGAGCTGATACTCCGTGATTTTATAGTTTATCATATTGGGGTCATTTTGAGCCTATTTGCTATTTGCATACCCCCCCCCCACCCCCCGCCCCGCCCCGCCGAGCAGATGATCATGGGTAAATTCAAGATGGCGGCCACATGGGATACCAGAAAAGTGAAATTTTTTCGTCATATTTCTTCAAAATTGCTGTTCCTCCGCGAAGAAAAGTTGGGAAGAACTATTTTATTTCACATCACATTGATATTTGCTAATTTATCATGCAGATTTTGTGGAGAAATTGCATATATATAATTTCGGAAAATCTGACCAAAAATGCCTTTTTTTACATTTTCTGGTAGAGCTTGACCCAAGGGTATGGTGTGATAAGTTTCAACCCCCTAGCTAAAGGGGTAAGAAAAATAATTAGGAAGGCGGGGAGCAAATTTTGGCCGAGGTTAAATAGTGGCCGTATTGCCGGATGATAATACTACAACGCAGAGGAGATAGTGACCACACCGCGGGATGACAGTCACACAGATGCCATCCCTATCTGAGTCCAGGCCAGACATCATGTGTGGTCAACCTAGATTAGGAGGTGCCGCACCGCAGCATGATGGCAGCGTCATCACCGAAAGAAAATTCTAAAATAAAAAAATGCACTTTGAACCGGAGGAGAAAGTGGTCGCAGCGCGGGATGAGAGTACTACAACCCAAAGAATAAAGTAGCCGCACCGCGGGATGATAGTATTACAACCCAGAGGAGTGACTGCCCGGCGGGATGACAGTCCTACAGACGCCATCCCTATCGAGGTCCAGACAGAAAAAGTGACTGCACTGGGGATGATATTATTACAACCCAGTGGAGAAATTGACTGCACCGGGGGATAGTCCTACAGATGCCAACCCTACCGGGGTCCAGGCAACACATCACGAGATGCCAACTCAGAGGAGAAAGTGTCCTCATCGCGCGATGACACTTAATACAACGCAGAGGAGGAAGTGACCACGCCGCGAGATGACAGTCCTACAGACGCCATCCCTATCCGAGTCCAGGCCAGACATCAGGTGTGGTCAACCTAGATGAGAAGGTACATCACCGGAAGACAATTCTTAAAAACTCGGGAATTTGACGTTTGTGGCTAAGTTGGCGACTTTTTCTGCTCTTTCCCAAAATGCTCAGACCAATTACGGGATTATTGACCAGAAGTGTTATGGCCGGATATACGCTCGCCTCCACGCACAGCGGCAGCAGGCTTCAAGTTTTCCTGAGACATCCTGCGACGAATTTCCCGGAGTGGGCTTCCTTACTAGCCGCATATGACCAGGTTCTCAAGTTCATCACCCCTCCTTCACTGGTACTGACACCAGAGCAAGAGATGCTACTCGACATCTGCCGGATTTCATCTTACTCTGACTGGTTTGTCAAGGCGACTTGTCATGTCATTCTCCATGAAGGGAACGGCCAGCCAGAGGGCTGAGTTACGGAGTTGATTGGAATTGGAGCATACTTTTTGTCTTGTCCGAAGAACAAACATCGTTAATATTGTACGAAGCAATCTACACGCATATGTGTGTGCTTCAATCCATTTGTCAATGCATCCCATTTTCTCGCAAATGATAAATTGAAAACTACTGATTCAATTCACTCAAAAATTTCACTAAAGCTATAAGAATAAATCACTCTAAGTACATCGAATATCAGTACCATTGGAAGGTGGCCATCTAGAATTAACGTAATTTTCATCCCATTCGCAACGGTTTTAAAACGCTTAATTTCGTAACATTCTCCAAATGTTCATTGGAGACCTCTGAGGTAATATCTCAGTACAGTTATATTTCAAATAGTTTGATTGTGTCATCTTGAATTGACCTAATTTCAACAAAAAACTTCAACCAGGGTTGCCACAGTCATACAGAATCTGAATGCTGCTGACCAAATGTTGAAATCATCAAAAAGCAATGTTTAATATTTTCTTGGGGCAGTAATGAAAGAAAACGTCCATTGAGATCTACACGTTTCCCAAATATCTCTCAAGGTACAATTTCACATTTTGCACATGACCAAGAGCTCTGTGTTTCATAGATATGAGAGATAATTTTGTTTCACATTTGCAGGTACAAACGACGTGATAAATAAATATGATCTCTTAATGGGCCTAGTTTCACTCCTAATATACTTTCATTCTACATAACATGCCATTATGCAATTTAAAACATATATTTAATATATTCATTATCAATCTTTTTTTGAAACGTTAACAATTAATAACTAGAGACCACGGCCACACTCGATCCCATCGGCCTATAGTATGAACTGTCTGTCCTTTCCTGTTGCCAACAAATTGCCGGTAATCACGCTGGATAGCGCACGATTCAATTGAAATATATGCGATGCTCGCTTGAACATGGTTTGTCTGCAAAATTTAGGGGATAGTACTAGATTGTGTATAGATTGTGAAGGTGGAATATGTTGAAAGGTAAAGGAAGTACAAAGCTAAATTGGGGAAAGACAATGCAGTTAACTGCAGAGTAAATGGTGGAAAAAAATAGTTTGAAAATATGTTCGTTCACATCAATGTCACGGTGCCAATTTGTTGCTGCACTGATATGAAAGGACATTTATTTTCTGACTAGAGACTTGTTACTATTGCTGCTTCACTACTCTTCTGTTGTCATTGCCGTTTACTGCATTAATGTGCACATAGCTTACTGAATCATAGTATTGGTCTTGATACATGATGATAGTCCATTATATGGAGGGGAATATAACAAATATGTGTATAGAGGGCATGTGGATTGAACACAATCCAAATCGACATCTTTTGTGGAAAGATATCGACATACAAAATTTGAAATGAATCCAGCAAGTCATTTCGACAGTGTCTCGAAAAAAAATTTGAGGCAAACAGGCACCACTCATGGGTGTATGTGGGCACTGGTGACAGGGTATTCCACCAGTGGGCCGCTGCCACACTTGATGTCATTGGCCTGGTGCGAATTTTCCATCCCTTTTACATCAGCAACATATACTGCTGGTATTCACCTTTTACATATTTATTTGTATGAAATGTTGGCTGGAGACAATCTAATTAAAATTAAATCCTAACTGCTTCCCCATTTGGATATGTCGCTTGCAGGATCTAACCGGCTTGCAGTAACGCCCGTGTTGACCAATCTCGAGAGGTTTTCATAGTGCTTTGAAGGGCTCAGCCGAAGCACACGCCAAGCTGTGGGGGAATCTTCTGATGTTGCCGCCCTCCCGCCAGAAAGCAGAAGTAGTTATCCCCCCCTGGGGTAGTTAAAAAATAAGACATTCATAAAATTATTTGATCCTACATAGCGACATATACGATTGGAGAGCATTGATAGGATATTAATTTATTAAGATTGGGCTGGAGACAGCTGTACCTGTAAAAAGGAATGCTGAAATGCATATTGGGTAACTGGGGCATTAAAATGGTTCTCAATTATGTACAAAGAAATGTACAGTAGTATATTGCCCACATTATAGTAATGTGGATTACAGAAAGTGGCACATTTTCGGGCTAGTGGCTGCACTTCACATTTCGCCAATGTTGGCAAGGAGGCTTGTACGCATGGTTCGCCGTTATTGACCCTACTTTTACATTTGCTCAATATTCCTATTTCTTCATATTGTCGTTTGTAGTATTAATTCATTAGATATAATTTCGATGTAAAAACTGTTTCACCCCATACTGGTTCAATGTCAAGTAGTCTTGTACCTTTACTGGTCAAGGTCTTTTATCTACGGTATCGTAGTTGGGCACAGCTTAAAGCTGCGGACCCAATAAGGCAGGTTGGAATTGCAACGGAGTCGGGTGGCCATGGCAGTTCTGCTGGTTGAAGCTTGACTGTTCCTTTACACTTATCAAGGTTGTACACTTATCAAGGTTGTATTTTTCGCGGGAAAAATCTGCTGAACCATGAACAACTTTCTGGCCAAGAACAAAAATGTCTTTATTCGGACAATTATTATAAGAATTTCCTTTGGATGGCACAATGAAATAGAGAACGTATCATATAACCAGTGGGTCCTGTGTCACTTACCGGTCTCCCCTTAAAGCCGCAGCGTAACCGTAATATACCAGTAGCACGTTTTTGTGGATAGAAATTATGTATGTGTATTGACATGTTAAAATCACCGAAAACAGGGATTTTCCTAATTGTGGATACCGTACACATGCTATATAGGTTATGTATCTACAGTTTTACTTTCACCATACTTTATCAATTATCAGCCTGAAAACTGAACAAAATTGTGGCAAAACTCTGGTCTAAATTTCGGTTAAAGTTTTAATGTTTTCCTTTTACTAGTATCGATGGGAAAGAGATATGGTATATCTCGATCCTACTGGACAATAAACTTTCATCCCAGACCAGAATAACCGTGTGTGCAAGTAACCAACCATACATTTGATTGGTTGAATCGTACATATTGGCTCCACCCACCTGTTACATGTGCTGAACCAATCAGTACACTTGGTACATGACAGACGATTTCCACGGAACTGTAAAATGAGATCAGCTCATTTTCTTGATTTATAGTTTCTCTTTCCCATCCTTATGAATTTAAACATGAGGGGGCACTAACATGCACAATTCCTCAGCCCAGCAGCATTAATTCTTTGATAGGCATACCATGATCAAGCAAGAAATGTCATAGAGACACTATTCAATTGAAACTTATCTTGATGATGGTTTCAACAGATTACTCAGAGGGATAAATTTGGTATAAACTTTGGACGATTGGAGGGATTGATGCATTGATGATTGATTATTCTTCAATCGAAAAACAACCCAACAACTCGCACCAACATGCCACCAACCTATTTGTGTGGGAATTGCAGTTTATTATCTGTTATGATGTCGACTGGTGTAATTCTCACTGACACATGCTGGGTGTCAATTGAGGCCATAAGCCATAATGAGACCAATAAAAGGAGACTCTCACCAGATTATGTCGCCAAGGCGTATTGGCGATCCCTTAATGGCAGCAATTTATTTTTCTATTTAATCAACTCTTCCTCCACTTACCTGCGAATTATTAAAGACATTCAATAATCAATTATTTTATGTTATTATTTTCATCAGTACACAGAAAGGACAGGGGAGACTGCTCTGTAAGGTATATGTTGACAAGACTTGGGACTAATATGGCCAATTGTCTTAGAAATTATCATAAATATGATACAAAAAAACAGATTCCACTTGATACGCATGAAGCAGAATTATTCAAAGTATTCAGCCATACATCTGTTGGGTATTATTACCTAGTCACTATCTTCGTGTTTCTGCCTGAAGAGTGCCAAATGATTTGGCCAGGAGGTCACAGTAGTCTTGGAGCTCATGGAATGTGATATTCTATGTACATGTAAAATTCCATTTCTAGCTGTATGTACAACAGGTTCTTCGCTGACTCTATATGGTCTATCCCACATACATCTCATAACATGCATACAGGAAACACAATTTGCCCCCCCCCCCCACCACTTCTGTGTCTCTCCCCGAAGAGTTTGCCTGATAAATACCGCATGGTGCACATCGCGATTGCAACCAAACTTAACCCTATCTGGCCTGGGCGATTTGGGGTGTGTCGCAGCCTGGGGGGGGGGGGCGGAAAGTGCCCCCCCTATATATTTTCTCTACCACTAAGGCTAGAGCGCTGAAACTTACCACACAGTATCTTTGGTTTAAGCTCTACCGGAAAATGTAAAAAAATCCAAGATGGCCGCCATGATTACGTCACAGTGACGTCATCTTCTCGGAAGCCATTTTTCGGTCTTTTTGGGGTCGATTTTTCGAAATTTTCATTTTTCCGATTTTTCTCTCGAATAAAATCAAATAAAATGTAGAATAATTAGTAAAAAATAAATAATATAATTTCAAGGCCTTTTAGATAAGAAAAATGTGAAGAAATGGAGCGAAAAGATTGAAAAACACGACTTTCGCGGATACCACATGGCCGCCATTTTGAATTTGCCCATGATCCTCTGCCCGGGGGTATATGAAAATAGGCTCAAAATGACCCCAATAAGATAAGCTTAAAAGTCACTAAGTTTCAGCCTCCTCGGTTTTGTCGTTTCGGAGCAGCAGAGAAAAGTTCACTAGGGGGGGCACTTTCCGCCCCCCCACCCCCACCCCCCAGGACGACCATGTCGAGTACCAGAAAAGGAATGTGATTTTTTCTTCAAAACTGCTGCTTTTCTGCGACGAAAAGTGGGCAAAAACTATTTTATTTCACTTCAGATTACTATTTATGAATTTATCGTGCAGTTTTTGCGAAGAAATCACATCAATGAAACAGAAAAAGCTGACCGAAAAATCGCCAAAAAATGCTTTTTTTTAGATGACGTCACTGTGGCATCACATCATTGCGGACATCTTGGATTTATTTGTTACATTTTCTGGTACAGCCTTACTCAAGGGTAGATTATGGTAAATTTCAGCCCCTTAGCTCATGATGTAAGGAAAATATTTAAGGGGGGGCGGGGGGCAGAAATAATGCCCCCTCTCCCCTCAACCAGGCCTGGACAGGCCACGAAAAGAGCAGGTCAGGTAGGGTTAACATAGGCCCTAGTATTATTTAGCAACAACAACACCAACAGCAACTAAAGGTGAAGGACACGAAGCGCCATGTGAAAGCTTGGGTGGGTTAATAGCTCGACCTATTAACAGGTTAAATAGCCTATTCACCTTTTCCTTTCGATGCAGCCACAACCGGAACATTCTCCGGACGGTCGATAAACTCGTCCCCTCGTGTCACCAAAATTTCCTTGATATTTTTATAACCGTGTACGAAAACCGCCCGGTCTTGTCCCATGTACAGGCTGTACACATCTCCATACTGTCTCCGTAGTCCTTCCAGAATATCTCTGGGGTCCCCACCAAACAGGGTGGGTAGATTACCCACGAGCGGCCATGGTCGGGGACCAGGCGGTAGGTTATCCGGCCCTCGACGAAGCGTTCTCCATACCAACAGGAACACTACGGCGAATATTAAGATCGCTGTAAAATTAGTCGTTAGGATCTCAAACAACATCTTCGCCGTGCAAAGTATAATTTGTATTAACGCTCCAATGGCCTTATAACATATATCTAAAAAACCAACAATTCACTGGCTTCAGGCTGGACGTGTATTATCCGTCAAGCTCTTGTGGCCTGTATGTACAGTCGAACTTTTGCGGACTATTTATATCTTACTGCAGGGAATGCTCGGCCTATATAGATTCTCCCTTAACGATGAGTATAGGAAATTAAACGTTACCGTAAAAAGCCAGGTAAAAGAGGGTTGGGAAAAGATGTGAGATATGGAGATACTGTTTCTCCATAATTAGGCATGGATTATAATATATCTATATATGACCGATGAATGAGTCAGCCATATATAGGGCTGTCAGCCATATAAGGGCAAAGTCCAGGGTCATGTTGACATTGTACTCAAGCTGTAATTTGTATGGAGTTCACGCCCAGGAGACGAAGACATCTCATGGTATGTTAATTAAACAAAATAAATAACTCAGCGCTTAAACGAATATGTGGGAAAGAGAGTACGAATACTGGTAAAACTGTATCGGTGCGTGATCTTTCCACTGTAACTGTGGCAAGCTCTTGGTCGGGGGTTTCGTATGGTTTTGGTTTGATTTACCCATACTTGGTCATGTTCCACTTGCAAATCGATGTAAAAGAGGATTTACCCGTATATAGTAATTCGTGTCATCACGCCTATATCCAATGAATGCTGAACTAATTTATTTTATTCTGTTCCTTTCGGTCACTCATGCCATCTTATTGTCTTGGAAATACAAATTTCTCTTCTATCTTGCTAGATTTGACAGTTTTCCTTGGAAGTCGTTTAAATTTAATCGAATTTTCGATACTGTATCCTAGGCTAGACCTACATGGGGAGATATATCGATTCTAAAATAAACGTGTTTCAGTTTTTCTTAGAATTTGTATTTACCTTATTGAAAAGATTCGCTACCAGTAGCCTACTGGGTGAAGGGAACAATATCTGCATTATAATTAGTCATCTACATGGGAGCTTGTTAAAAACCAACGATTTTTCAAACGCTTGTATATAACAGACTGAAATCTACGGAATGACTACCATCCATTCTGTGGTAGATATAAATAGCATAAACAGCACACCAAGAGATTCGAGATTTTTTTAGTCATTTCAAAGTTAAAATTCAATAGTATATGGCAAGCCAAAGTGCTTTTTATTCGAGAAATTCCGATATCGGGAATTGAATTCCCGATATCGGAATTAAAATTTCCGATATCGGAAATTCATGACTTTCAATTTCCGATATCGAAAATTGAATTCTCGATATCGGAAATTCAATTTCCGATAACGGAAATTGCAATTCCCGATATCGGAAATTAGAATTTTCGATATCGGAAATTGAATTTCCGATATCGGGAATTGCAATTTCCGATATCGGAAATTCGGAGACAATTCCCGATATCGGAAATTGAATTCCCGATATCGGAAATTGAATTCCCGATATCGGAAATTCATTTCCCGATATCGGAAATTGAATTTCCGATATCGGAAATGCAATTCCCGATATCGGAAATTGAAATTGAATTTCCGATATCGGGAATTGCAACTCTAGGGTGCACTCCACACTTCCCACGGTTTCGTACAATGTGGTCCCTCCCTAATTTTTTAATAAGGAAGATCGCCCGATTTTGACAGCAAGGTAATTCTTCTTACCTTTCTACTAACTGATATCTATAGTATCACCCTGCTGGACGTAACCATTTCTCCAAACGAGGATATAACATTTGCTTGTTGATCGCACCCACTCGCCACTACAGAGTTAATCGTGTCCGGAATTGAATATCTGGAGGACCAAAATCCGCACTTTTTCTGGAAGCGAAAATCATGATTCCTCTATGGCGATAAAATTTAACAAAAAACGAGTAGGTCGACCCCCTATTTTTTTCGTCATATTAAATTGTCCTTTGGACGAGAAACACTTTAACATACATAAAAAGAAAATCATTTCATGTTTTTCAGAAAAGTTGAAGAAGGGCTAAGGAGGATTGCACGTCTTTCCTTTTCAATTTCAATAGCTCACAAGTCCCCTGAAATAATGGCACGAGTGTGCCCATTTAGAAAATATATACGTTTACAAGATTTTTGTTAAAGATTTTACATCTATTTATGGTCGAAGATCCGAACCCATGCCTGTTTTTAGCCGCACATCATTTAGGTTTCAGATTCAGATTCAGATTTAGATGTGGAATGCACCCCTAGGTTTTGTAAAGCTTTCAGGCTTTCATTTCCGATATCGGAAATTCGGTGACAATTTCCGATATGGGAAATTCTATTTCCGATAACGGAAATTGAATTCCCGATAACGGAAATTGAATTCCCGATATCGGAAATTGAATTCCCGATATCGGAAATTGAATTCCCGATATGGGAAATTCTATTTCCGATATCGAAAATTGAAAATTGTCACTGAATTTCCGATATCGGAAATTCTAATTCCCGATATCGGAAATTCTATTTCCGATATCGGGAATTGCAATTTCCGATATCGGAAATTAGAATTTCCGATATCGGGAATTGAATTCCCGATATCGGAAATTCGGAATAAAAAGCACTTTGGCTTGCCATAATAGTAGGTGATGCCTCAGGATGTATGAGCTCTAGGAACTAGGTAGCTGAAAAATGATATATAGCCCTTACTCGTGAGGGCTATATATTATTTAGCTAGTTGGATCATACCAAACGATAGAAAAATGTGACCTAGTTTGTATCGCCAACCAGTGCACATGTACAGTATGCTACAACTAGGTCGGACGTATACTCATAATGGCTGGTTGGAGTATCTCACGGTTTATGTTTAGAAATACATGGCATAGAACGAATGTGGTTCGATTCTCAGAACCCCCTAACACAAGGTTCTTCAGGATTTCTTGTCGTCAGGCGAGTTCAGCTACGGAGATCAACCACTCAGAAACAAATGCGAATGTGAAGCCATTTTCCGATATTCCTGTGCGGGGCAGTCGAACCCTTGAAACTCTGAAGATAATATTTAAGTACCGTGGCAAAGTACATTTGTATTTCAAAGATTCCTTTGACGATCTCGGACCAATTCACAGACTGAAACTAGGAAATTTCGACTTTCTGATGATCGCTGACCCCTCAGCCTTAGAAAAAGTATTCCGACATGAGGGCAAATATCCCAGCCGAATGTCTGTTGAAATGTGGACTACTGTCAGAAAAGACCTCGGACTGCAAGACGGCGTACTTACTGGGTATGTACAATTTACGTCTCCTCAATCCTGTTGACGTACGTAAATGCAGCAACAGCACCCTATTGTATTAAAAAAGAAAAAATACAGTCTATTTGTTTCGTGTGATATAAAATTGTAAATTCACCCATTCACTGATCGAAATGACGAGTCGGTGTCTCTTATACCCTTCTTGGATTTTACCTCTCGGGCAAATTTGTTCGAAGGGTAAAGTCGTGGTTGGTGGCATCTGTCGTGCCGTCCGTCTGTCCATCTTTCTTGTGGACACTGTATCACAAGAAGGATTACAGACAGGCATGTTTTAAATGCATACTACATATGCATCTGGTGAGAGATTAGAAGCCTGTTGAAAATGACTGACCTTGACCTATTTTATCAGCGTCAAATTCTAGTATTTGCAATATTTTTTGAAAGATTAAAGCTAGGGTCTCCAGATTAATATTACGTATGAAACTTGTGATTGGCGAGAATTCTATCCCTGTTGACTGGTCTTGATCTATTTTTTTAAGGGCATATACCTTTCATTACAATATAACATGAATAAATATAGCTCAGCTTACGTAGTTTATTCAGGTCAGTTTATATTTAGTACGATATTTCATGATAGATTATAGCTATATTGCCCAAATGTATACCACATATGCAGCTGATGATGGACCTGAAGTCTGTTGAATATCACTGAAATTGATCTATTTCACAAAGGTCAAATTCTATACGTTAACTCTAAGATCTCTGAATTTATTTTCCATATGCAATTAAATAATAGATCAGATAACTGACCTGAATATGACTGACCTTGATCTATATTTTCAAGATAAAATTACTTGATTTGTTTATGAGCTATATAGAAAAGTATATTTAGAGCTAAGAATTTGGTCATGCTCTACCAGAACCTCGGCGCAAAATCTTTCCCATGAATTGAGGCCTTGGCAAAAGCTGACCTGGCCCAACAATGTATGTATTTCTTATATGAGAGAACTATAGTCAACCCAACTAGATCACATTTGTGTTAACCTACATGTTGTTGTCAAAGTTCTAAAATACATCTCATGATGATGCAATGCATGATTGCTGAGTGTAGACAGTAACTGATAACCAAGGGGTATTGTAGCCCATTGGACTATTTATTTTTTTGAGTTCTACACATTTTATTATTAGGTGGCTACGCTGTATACACAAGTTAGCATTATAACTGAGAATAGATGCATCATGATACAATACCTGTCGCAGAATATAAACATCCAAAACGGACGTCCTTCCATCATTTCTGAACAGCGGGAGAGCCCCGTGAATTAGCATAACGTCGGTAGAACAAAATGGCATCTGTAATAGTCAAATAACCCGGATGATGGCGATCGTGGCACCATCTACACGTGAATGGGATGCATGAAAAACTTGGACTCGAAAAAGTCTAGATACGTCGCCAAATATCTGAAAACAAAGGACTGAACCCATGGACATTTTCTTGGGGAGTAAACCATAGAGAGTGGGCTCATGTTCTACTCGACCAGTGATGTAGAACGATGGGAGATGTCCAGGAGAAGTTAGTCGAATTTCGCTGGAAAGTTATGAGACGGATGCACATTGAGCAGGCAGGCCTGAGGTGGGCATTTTCTCTTGCAAACACACATATATCTATCTATTAATTTGATCAAATGAAAGAGAGAAAGAATGATCAATACGTTCACACGTTTTTATAAAATTTATTATCCCCTCCATCACATCACACACACGTAGTATGCTAGTGTCCTTGTATCAAACACATCTACTGTGCAATGAGAAACCATGCACCATTTGGTGTTGCGTGTGTCTCCCTTATTCGCCTTTGTCCGTTAGATGTATCCTCGGACGCTCTTGTCCAATCAGAAGACGTCATTTGGTCATTTGAATTTTCCCATGATCCTCTGATCGGGGGGTTATGCAAATAGGCTCAAAATGACCCTAATATGATAGACTATAAAATCCCGGAGTTTCAGCTTTCCGTTTTCTGTCGTTCCGAAGATAGCACAGAAAGTTTGGTAGGGGGGGGGGGGCATCCCCCTGGCCAGGTAGGGTTAAGATAAAGCCTCAATGTGTTGACACCGGCGTTAAGGCGTACCGACAGCCGTTGACGAGTGTCACTGAATTTCGATGAATTAGGGTCTTCTATGGGATATCTAGATCCATCAGAGCTTCTGAATTATTTCACTAGGGCGTTAAAGCGTTTAGCTAGGAGTTGGCGCTCGTTACTGTGTAACGGAAATGGGAATCGTATCACAACGACGTGCACAGTCGACGTTCAACCGTCAACATGGCGTATACATGTTCTGAATGCGAACGGACGTTAGTAGTATTATAAGTGCTTTTCGAGCCTCATTTGCCAGGGAGGTAACTCTTGGTTCCTTTTTTTCCGCCAGGGGGCGCTCTTGTAGGTATGACGTCACTTCCGGTCTGGGTTGGGTGCATGTAAAATTAGGATTTTTTCCCGAAAATATAAAAAGCGAAACACGGCTAATACTGTTATATGGAAAATGGAATAGGTCTTTGGATTATGGACGCGGATATTCCTTAATGGACGACGGCTGGATTATGAATGACGGACTAGACGCTTGTAATTTACCCCTAAAATAGGGGAAAACCCCTATCAACTCTAGCCAAAAGGGCTAATATCGGTCACCTCCGTGTCTTTTCGGTCAGGTCCGTGTCTTTTCTGGTACGTCCGTGTCTTTTCGGTGAGGTCCGCCATCTTCAGAACATGATAGGCCATGTACTGACCTGTCTGTGGGGTTTTCCCGCCAGAATTTCGCTGTCGTCTGCTTGAGGTTGTCACGTGCCGAACACCTGGCTCCCCGAATTGCAACGTTGTTGCACATTCGCTACAATGTTGCGTTGAACACCTGGTCTGGTGTCTGCGTGAATGAGTTCAGGTGCCGAACAGCTGGCTCCCCGAATTGCAACAATGTTGCACGTTCGCTACAATGTTGCGGCGACCGTGAACACCTGGTCTGGCGTCTGCGTGAGTGAGCTCACGTGCCGAACACCTGACTCCCCGAGATCAAGGCATGTCCAGACTTGTTCTGGGTTGTACCTGGCGTACAGATGTATCCCGATGTATCCCGGCCGCACACCGTTTGCGTTGGAAGCTTTAAAGATGCCACAACCTCTCAGCACGGGTATATGCTCTTCGACCTCAAGCAAGCCACCCCCGACCACCTTCGACTACGGACCGGCATCTTTCCCGGAGAGACCCACCACGTGTACATGCAAAAATAATCTAAACACATCCGCATCATTCAAGTGGACAAGACGCGCAACGTACTGTGTGACTTCTCCACCTAACATGGATACAGACCAGATAACCACCGTGCTGGGGAATGACCCAGGGACACGTATGTTCTTTCAAAGGATGTTCGCCCGAGATGTGTTCCCATTAGACCGTATGTATCCTGCTGCTTACGTTCTCAACACGGACCCGATGGATCGGCCCGGTGAACATTGGGTGGCCGTGTACTTGACAGAAGCGCAGGGCGAATACTTTGACCCGTACGGCCTGCCACCCCTCCATCCCGATTTAACAGACTTCATGGATCAAGGCACAGAGACGTGGTGTTGGAACAGTCAAACGTTGCAAAGCCTGACCAGTAGCGTGTGCGGACAATATTGCTTGTTTTACCTATAACATCGATGCCGGGACAGAACCTTATCTACCATCGTACAGATGTTTGACGAGTACCCCAAGGCCGAGGACCGCGATGTACTCGTATATGACTGGGCCGTCCATCATTTCAATGTACAAGCCCCGTTCTGGGCTTACGGTCTTTCAATGTACAAGCCCCCTGTTCTGGGCTTCAGTTTTCACGTGCTTGTTCTCACGTTGTTGTTGTTACTGAATAAAAAAAATGAGATCTCACCAAAAACCCTGTCTTGTGTGTTTTTTATATGAGCATAATGCATGAAACTGGCTTTGAACACCGTATTAGCCAATCAGTGGCCTAGAGTGGGGCCAAAGGTAACCCATCCATGTTCAGAAAACATCACCCGGATGTACAAGAACCTGGATGTAGGCGCTGACGTAGGCGAAAGCATCCCAGTACCTGGATGTAGGCGCAGACGTGAGCGAAATTCTAGTACCCGTCCATTGGTTCTTTTATCGATCGCTCATTGGCTCTTTTTCTCGACCGCTGATTGGTCCAAATGGAACTGCCCATCCTTCCCAGGTTAATTTACAATCCCCTTTTTGGGTTCAAGCTCTATATATCGATGCCGCAACTTTGTTGCCGAACCTTGCCGAAAGGGAGACCTTTGACCTGGATGTGACCTTTGACCTTTTGACCCGACATTCATCCGCGCACTGCCGGTGATGACGCGCGCGCGAGCGCGGCCGGAGAACCGCAAAAACGTCTATTTCCACACCCGTTTCCCAAAATTCCCTGTCTGCGCATGCGCAGAATGTGGACAACGGCCGAGACACTACTCCAGGCGGTTGCTTCCTCACATAGGCTTCACAGGAATACCGCACTCGACTCCATCGGCGCATTAGTGGCTCACCTAGGCCCCAGAACGTCTATTTCCATACACTTTCTCTACTGCGCATGCGCAGAATGACGTCTGCTCCACGTCACACCCAGCCCGTTGGAGACTCCCTCACGTATGCTTTACATTGATACCTCACTCGATCCAATCGGCCCACTAGTGGCCCACCTAAACCCCAACACGTCTATTTCTATACTACGGCCAGACTGCGCATACGCAGACTATTGACAACGAACGACACACGAGCCCAGTCGGATGCTCCCTCACGACAGCTTCAAATTAAGACCTCATACGACACCATAGGATCATTAGGGGATCACCTAAACCCTAAAACGTCTATTTCCACACCCTTTTCCCAGAATTCCCTGCCTGCGCATGCGCAGAATGTGAACAAGGGCCGAGACACTAGTCCAATCGGATGCCCTCTCCCATAGGCTTCACATTGATACCTCACTCAACTCCATCGGCTCATTAGTGGCTCACTCAGATCCCAAAACGTCTATTTTCATACCCTTTGTCTATTGCGCATGCGCAGAATGACGATATTCCGACCCCACATCCACCCAGTGGAATGCCCCCTCACATAGGCTTCACAATGATACCTCACTCGACCCCATCGGTCCATGAGTGGCCCATCTAGACCCCAAAACGGATATTTCCATACCCTTTGTCTACCGCGGATGCGCCTTCACGAATGCTTCACATTGATACCTCATACGACTCCATCGACCCACTAGTGGCCCACCTAGACCCCAAAACGTCTATTTCCATACACTTTGTCTATAGATTTAATATGCATTCCTAGTACCCGTTCTCTGCATGGCAGAACTGTACAACCCAGAACAAGTCTGGACATGCCTTGATCTCGGGGAGTCCGGTGTTCGGCACGTGAGCTCACTCACGCAGACGCCAGACCAGGTGCTCACGGTCGCCGCAACATTGTAGCGAACGTGCAACATTGTTGCAATTCGGGGAGCCAGATGTTCGGCACGTGAACTCACTCACGCAGACACCAGACCAGGTGTTCAACGCAACATTGTAGCGAATGTGCAACAACGTTGTAATTCGGGGAGCCAGGTGTTCGGCACGTGACAACCTCAAGCAGACGACAGCGGAATTCTGGCGGGAAAACCCCCACAGACAGGTCATTACATGGCCTATCATGTTCTGAAGATGGCGGACCTCACCGAAAAGACACGGACCTGACCGAAAAGACACGGAGGTCACCGATATTAGCCCTTTTGCCTAGAGTTGATAGGGGTTTTCCCCTATTTTAGGGGTAAAGTCCGTGTTTCGCTTTTTATATTTTCGGGAAAAAATCCTAATATTACATGCACCCAACCCAGACCGAAAGTGACGTCATACCTACAAGAGCGCTCCCTGGCGGAAAAAAAGGAACCAAGAGTTACCTCCCTGGAAAATGAGGCTCGAAAAGCACTTATAATGCTACTGACGTTCACCAGACACTACGATATGATGCGACATCAGAAGAACAGACACGGGTCTGAAGACAATAAGACAGCTCGCTTGTGATAGTCAGGCCACGCCCCAGAAAAAAAACCATTTTTCGGGATCGTTTTGTTCATGAGGATATTAATACTCATGCTGAGGAGATCGAGGACGCCGAACATGATAATTTACAAGAGGCGTACAACATCATGCTGCCCACATCAGAAAAAAAACAGTCAAGGCTAACTATGAAAAGTATAGCCACTGCCGCTTGAAATGAAAGTCGACCCCACGCATAGGTCTATAATGAAAAAAACAAAGCATCACTTGGAAGAGGATGGCGGGCTACCGCACATCGAAGCCCTGCAAAATGCAGTCAAAATGCGCAAAGAGCTGTTCATGTACATATCGCCGTTACAGTATCCTGGACTACCCGACGACGATTAGAGCAACGTCAATTAACGTCTAACGGAGAAGAGCGAACATTGCCGAAGATTGTCACAACACTAAATGGTGGCTTCTGATTAGACAAGAGTAGCCGAGAATACGTCTAACGGACAAGCGCGAACATGATCGAAGACAGACGCAGCACCAAATGGTGGCTTCGGATTGGACAAAATCTGCCGAAGATGCGTCTGATACACATCATACTTGAATTGTAATCAAACCCAACGCGGCTCCCCAAGCTTTGGTGTGATGTGTTGGAGGGGTAAATATGAAAACTTTAGAACGTGTTGATCTTTCTTTCTCTTTTTCATTTGATTGTGTCAAGACTTGTTAACATCAAGGGCTATCCAGATTGACTGACGGCACGCTCACTAAAAATCACGTCAGTCTGACCTCCATCCCACGAGCGTTTCATTGTGACCCACCGCATGGTCCATATGGACACGCGGATGGTCCACCTAGGCCCAAAAACGTCTAAACAAAGGCTCTGCGACTGCGCAGGTTGGGGGGCACTTACAACACAACCACGACAGTCTGACTCAATATCTGTGGTTCGATATTGATACGCCACACGACCCAACTAGACCACGGATGGTCCACCTAGACTCCGAAACACTCACACCAGGCCTGCTAGCCCATGGGTTCAGTCCGCTTTTTGTCGACATATCCTATCCACCCCCTCCACCCACCAATGCCTCCAATGGAAGATTTCTCCCCAAAACGAGTTTCTATATTTTATCAATTTCGGTGCTTCTCCCTCTGAAATTCGCGATTTGTTTTGCAGGAAATGTGTTCCAAAAATTTTGATTGAAAAATCCAAAATTTCAAGGATCATTCCAGACCCTTGAATAGGGGTTGTGGATATAATTAATATGCCCTCTGAACAGGTTATTCGACAAAAACATGTTGGTTTATTGTTTTGGTGGGAAATTTACGCCGTACGACGTCGGGCATCTCAGGTTAGTTTTTTCTGGGTATTGCATTGTCCATGTTTACCCCAAGTTGAGGCGTTTATTCCATCAGACGTCCACAATGCTCATCCATTAACATCAGATGAGTTATTTGTTTGAGCTGGATACCTCAGTCTCCACCTGAACAACTGCAATAAAAGCCACCGTATTCTCGGGTCTGAATGCGAGGTGCCGAGGGATGCTTTCCTGTAGAGTCATATGGTTACTATTTAGTCGCCGGACGTCGTCAATTTTTCCCACCTCTTACATATAGCTCCAATTTATACGCCCGCCCAAAGGCGAACGTATATTGTGATGGCAGTTTCCTTCTCTCTGTTCGTCAGTCCGTCCGTCGGGGCGTCCGTCCCCACGTGTCCGGTCTATATCTGGGGCAGTTTTCTATCTACAGTTCCAATTTTTGGCGTGCGGATACCTTAGAACCTTAGGCGATGTGTCGCGTACTAAAATGGAGGTCGAGGCCAGAAAAGCCAAGGTCACTGGCCTAAAGATCAGGATATTATTCCTATTTTTCCTGAATCTTTTTCTCTTTCATCTTTGGCTCAAATAAAGTCATTCCCTTTGACGTCAAGCCGAGCACAGTTTTTGATTTTCTACCCCTGACATCTATGACATAGAAACAGAGACTATTTTTCTACGTCGATTCTTTCAGTCATTAGATGTTTCGCGTTATATCCTCTCACAGCTTGTCTTATGTTGTCTTATCTCATATTATATAGTTATTTGATTTTACAAAAGCCCCTAAATCATGATAAAACTGAAGATTAAAACATAAAATGCCACACAATTGTCTCTGTATGCCGAATAGATGTTTTTTATTGGAATTAATAGTATTATATCGTTGACTAACCAGGGAAGGCGAACACTGGTATAAGTTGCGAAAGGTGGCAGAAAAACCATTCCTCAGGGTGAAGGAAGTGGCTGGATACACGGATGGAGTCAACGAGGTTACCGCCGAACTGATGGAACGTTTCAAGACGAAAAGAGACAAAGAGAACGCCATAGGAAATATCCAGGATGACATTTTTCTGTGGTCCATAGAATGTAAGTACACACATACTGTAATTTGCATGTATACTCTCCAAGTATAAACAGATTGGAATTACTGACCAATATTGAAAATCGATCTATTGGGTTGAAAATTCCAGTTTATTCGGATCTGTTAGATTGCTTTTCAGTCTATATTCATTCTGTTCTTTGTTTTCAATCTAATATATCAATCTTGTCCCTCATTCCAAATTTCTCAAACTGAAATGTAAATGTTTCGGTGCGATTAGAATTATTTTCAATGTATTAGATTGAAATATAACAGAATTAATCTAATGTAGACTGATAAATCAATGTAATAGATCTTAATGAACTGGAATTTCTATAGCAGTTGTAATGAATTTGATAACAGTCTTAAAAAAAATGACATTAAACCTCAGAACTAATAGATCTATATAGAATGAATAGGTTGCTTTATGTTGCCCAGTGATATTCAAAAGATGTATCATCTCCCGCTGGATTGCTGTTTGTGTGTGTAGGTGGGTGTGCGAGTGTGTGTGTCTGCGTCACGTTTTTCGGTTAACACGATAACTTGAAATCTATTCATTCAATTAACTTCAAATTTTAACTGAAGGTATACTTGGGTAATAGCTTTCTTGCTTTTGATTTCGTGGTCACTAGTTCAAAGGTCAAGGTCACTTGGGCTAGAAAACCTGCAAAAATGAGGGAAATCTCGTTTCAGTTTATGATTTGGTACCAAACATTGGGTATATGGTGCCGATGGGGCAAAGAAGAAAGTTATTTATGTTTAGGTCAAAAGGTCAAGGTCACTAAAGCCAGAGGACGTGTAAAAAATGGAAAGTCTCCTATTCCATGTCTAGATTTGCCTACCTTGCATAACCCAGAGAATAACCCTATCTACTTTGGGATTAAAAGGTTACACAAAGGTCAAGGTCACCTAGGCCAGAAAATGTGGAAAAAACTTGGAAACTGTGAACTCCAGTTCAGAGATGTGGATTATGATCAAATTCCAAGTATGCCTCAAACTCATTGCAAGTAGCGGTAATTGATTTTGATCGATTGTTAACTCTCGACCAAATTTGGCCAAAGCGTTATTGTCATTAGCATCGTCTGTCTGTCCGTCCGTCTGTCCATATTTGGTGTGGACAAAATATCTCTTGAAGAACTATAGCCAGGCTCTCCAAATTTCTTCAGCAGTTGCATTTGGTGATGGGTCAGAAGCCTATGAAAATAGCCGACCTTGATCTAATTTAAAAGATCAAATTCTCATATTTGCAATGTGACTGGTGATGAACATGAAACCTACCCAAGTTGACTGACCTTGACCTATTTCCAAGATCATTCGCTGTTTATTATGATATATATTGAAAAATTATAGCCAGGCTTTCCAAATTAATTCTATGTCTCCATCTAGTGATGATCCAGAACTATGTTAAAGATGACAAACCGTGACCCATTTCTTCAAGGTGAAATTCTATTTTATATATTTTCACGTTGAGCAGTGTTAATAAGTTATAATATTTTTTGTCTCATCTGACTGGAAAATCTGGTGGGGGAAATGTGAACCCACGGCTCTTGTTTATATTGGAACTTTTCAAGACTGCAGTGCTATCACATCTATCACAACAACTGTCCCACGCACTTGATGCGAGCGTATAAGGTGATCCAATATAGGCAAGGGAAAATAGAAGTGACACTGGCTCACCACAGAATTGTGAACGAATAGCAATATTCTGTCGGATATTATTACTCTAATACTTCTTCAATCAACTTTTTTTTTACTCCGGGAGAAAAATAGTTTGGTTTGAGCATAGTAATGAAGTGAATCTATAAAATACATGTTCAAAATGGATCTTGACGCTCTTTGACCCTTGCAAGTGTACAAATACCCGATAACATGGTGCGCAGGGGTCATAGGTCGCTTCCGGTCACCTAACCGGAAGTGACACCACAAAGGTGACATGGGGGCCGCCTGTTTTCGGCGTCAAGATCCACTTTGAACATGTCAGAACAAGTGCATCATATGCGATAACAAGCGCTGGATGAGCGCAAAGACCTCCGTCGAGGCAACAGGGTCCGTAGGAGAATACATCACTGAATAACATAGGGCCGGATGCCAAGCTCAGTTTTGCATTTGTTGGACGTTAACTTCACCAATGGTAATTAACCTGGGGTTGAGGGTTCCCCAATAGCATGTCCAGCTACATGTGTAGGGATTAGGAAGTCACATTCCCCGCAAATAATTTTTGTCTGATTTCACGTGCTTGAAATATTGGGCTATGGAATAGAGTATATTGATGGAAAACCTGGAATACTGCTTGAGACATTAGGCTGGAACGAATGGCTGGATTCCCGCGAATAAAAGTTAATGCTAATCATAAGCAACATACAATTAATAATACTATCAAATAATTATGTTTATTCCTTGTCGACATCAGTATAATACAGACAATATTATGACTGAATCATGATAACATATATTCAAGGGTATATATGTCTACACTAAACTGAAGGAGACCCATGATGCATATTATATTATGTTGTAAAACTTCACTTGCTAATCTCGATTATGTTGCTTATTGTGAAAATAAAAGAAGATATGAAAATAAATTTAGTATGAATGCCCATTGCCCTCAAATTAAAAATATCTTCAGCAGCTAAAGTTAAGCCAATCATAACAATATATAACACCATAGTATTGTTGTAATATCACCCAGGTATTGATCTTTGGTTAAGAATGTAATAAGATACATATATACCTGTTCTTTGTGTTATTCTGTATGCAGTTCATTCTGTATGTATTTTATACATGCACATATACCAGAAGTGGAATTGAAATTTGAATAAAATAGTCAAAATATGTTCGGTTTTTACCCCTCAGCTCATAGGGCTGTGGGGTCTTGTCGTTGCCATGTATACGTACGTCCGTCCGTCCGTCCTAGCGTCCGTCCGTCCGTCAACATGTTCTTGTCCGCTGAATATCTGCAGATCTATGAAGTCGGGCCTGACCAAACTTTGGTGAGAGCTTCCTGAATGTTGACTGATGAAATGATTAGATTTACAGATGGCTATGATGATTTCATGATTTTTAATTTTTTTTTATTATTTATTGATGGTTCAGCTTTTGCACTGTTATCTGTGCCCAACAACATCCTCTTGTCCGCTGAATATCTGCAGATCTATCAAGTCGGGCATGACAAAACTTTGGTGAGAGCTTCCTGAATGTTGACTGATGAAATGATTAGATTTTCAGATGGCTGTGATGATTTCATAAATTTTAATTTATTTTTTTATTATTATTTATTGATGGCTTAGCTTTTGCACTGTTATCTATGCCCATCGGGAACCCTTGGTTGCATGTTTCAGTGTGGATGTTAAGGGTTCCCTGATACAAGAAAGCCTGGTCCATTCAAGATTCTCATTCAATGAAGGACAACATTTTTCTTTAATTTTGCTATTAAATCATTCTATTCTACATCATATGATTTATCCTAAAACTTTTGCATCAACCATATTTGTGTCCACACATTCAACTGGTACAACATAATGCTTCAATTTTTGTCACCAAACATGTTACTGTACCTTGGAAATGATTTAAAACGAGTGATTAGGAGAACCCATTTTTAGCCTGACTCTGGGCAATTTTGAACCAGTTTGCATACCTGGAGCTTATGCCCCCCCCCAAATAATGATAAGGGTGGGCCTGTGTCAATCAGTGTGTTTACTTGTTATCACACTTGTGCAATGCATAAATTGCCACTGATAGAGCTACACTTTCTTGCATGCTGTAATCCCAGCACACCACTCACGTGAAACCGAAGTCTGTTATATACGGTATCCAAGGATTTTTTGCAGGTTCCGATCCCAAACTCTCAGTTCCTTTTCTTAATTCATTATTGAGGGTCCAATTTTTTTAAGTGAATTTCGGCGCAAAGAGCCTGTGATCAATCACAAAACAGAGGTTTATTAACATGAAATTCAATACAGAGCTATGCAATCAGATCGATATTGAGGCTCCCAGAAGCTTTTCTAGAGTATTTCCTTCAGAAATCCTTTCAAATTGAACAACAACAACACTTTTGTTTTTTGTTTCATTTGAGTTTTGGGCGCCCATATGTTTTCCGAAACTAAATTGGCTCTAGATGCAGCCCTGATCCTACTTGACTAAAAAAAAAAAAAAACAGGCTGAGGGGTCCACGTACCTTTTAGGTGCTTGCCTGCAATTCATGTTACCTCTACTCAGGAAGTGAAGTCTTTGTTTCTAGAAGCTAAATTATTTTAGATACTCAGGTCCTTACCTGGTCAAGGGAGATAATTTTGTAAAACAA
This sequence comes from Hanleya hanleyi, assembly GCA_036873755.1. Classification (NCBI taxonomy): domain Eukaryota; kingdom Metazoa; phylum Mollusca; class Polyplacophora; order Lepidopleurida; family Hanleyidae; genus Hanleya; species Hanleya hanleyi. The sequence goes on along the minus strand of JAVTVY010036069.1, from coordinate 23,981 downwards.
AAAAAACAAACAAAACAAGTATAGATCCACACTGGTGCAGAGCTGAAAGTTTTATGACCTTTGATGATATTTGTGGAGCATGCTGCAGGACTTCAACTTCCATGAATCTGATATTATCCACACAATCCCATTCTACATGATATTTTTGCTATAGCACAGATAAAATAGGTCCCTTCATTTATCTGTTGTAGATCCAGGAGCTATTGTGAGCTGCAGGTTTTGTAAAAGTTAGATCCAATTATTCTGAGTGAAGGAATGAAGTCTGGCATGGTTGTTTTAAGTTAGAACTTGGCATCCTTGGAAACGTCTGACCGATTGACACATGTATCACCCCGCATGTGGTCATTACATGCGTAATGTTTATTTCGTGAGGAATCAGTTGATATCCAATATCATGTGGTGCAAGAGAGAAGCGGTCAACAGTTTTCAATGATGCCGGCGCACGACAAACAGCAAAATTCAACTCGTGAAATTTGACCCAAATACATGAATAAATACGTACATTATTTCATCAACTTATCCATATGCACACACAATCTGCTCACGAAAGCACAGAGGGTAGAACAGTGACTCGGGATTGTTTTTGTTTCTCGGCACCACAGGTAGCAGTCCTTGTATATCGGAGGACAAATATTGCGAGATGTATATATGAGGTGGCGCTGGAGGCCATATTGGGTCTAAGTATATCTATAGAGACCCCCTCCCCCACATTTTTCTCTCCCCCCAACCCACCAAGGACTGCTGCATGTGCTCGGCACATATCAAAACGCCCTTCCTGCTCGCTTCACGCCATCTTTCTTTCCTTTCCGCGCACGAGGATTACTCAAAATGCAAACCGCGCACGTGTTCGGAAAGAAATTCGTCCACTGGCAAACAACATGTCGGCTGTTAGGAGGGCCATCGATTCTGTTGTGTCCGACTTGAATTTGAATTATTCACTCAAAACGGAACAAAGGAATAGTTTGAAGTACGTGTGCAGGGGTTTATAGAAGTCATTTTCATAGCTACCCGCAGCAAAATATTGAGTTTTTTAAATGTGAAAATTGAATTTATTTAAATTTTAGCGACCCTTCTTCGAAAGCAAATTGATTTGTTTTAGATTTTAGCATCCCTATGCTATTTCTGCTTAAATACCTACACAGGTGTTTGGTAAGCTATTTAGCTGGGGATTGTTTTTAATGATCCATACATTAATTTTAAGTTTAGTTTTAAAATTGTTTAAATTGTTTTGCTTTTATTATTATAGATTATGAAAATCAACTTTTTAAATGAATACTTAAGAAAAAATTATATGTAGACTATGTAGAGTCAATCTTTCTAATAAGAGTATTTCCTTCTGTTTTGGGATATTAACATAACAGTACAATCAGTCACTGAAACGCGCACCTATTAGCATGATGCAAGCCTCCTAATGTAACTTGTCAGCTGTTACACTGATGAAGTAATGAGGTTTGACCAATTTCTTAAAGAAAGTTTGTCTGACAATTTAATGATATATTAAGTAACATTGGGAAAATGTCTAGCGAAACATTTTCTTTTCTACCCAAACGCATTATCACGAATAAACTACGTAATAACTTTGGAAAAACAAGCATTTGCTGTTGTTGTTGTTGTTGTTACGAAAATAAGCCCGAGAAATCACTAAATCGGGCGACCATATAAGTGTGTTATCACGTAGCTGATTACAAGCTAACTGGACGATTTTTCTAAGTTCTTGCCCTCGATTGTTAATCATTTGATCGGAACTTCGTTGGGAAACTATAACCGCTATAAAATTGTACAAACCGTATATACACTGTGGAAAGTGAAAGCTTTCTATGGTGTTTCATTTCGGCCATTTTTGCGTCGTGCGTCGCAGGCGACTGGAAGGGCGACGTCGGGCGACGTCGCCCTTTCCGTCGCCCTTCCCGTCGCGTTCTTATAATGTTGAGAGATAGAACGCGACGCGACGTCGCCCTTTTTAAACGCGACGTCGCCCACGACGTCGCCCGCGACGTCGCCCTTTCCGTCGCGCGTCGCCTTCCGGTATTTGAGGACAAAGTCGAGCTGCGCATGCTTAAGGAGCAGCTATTGCGATGTGGGTCGGATGGTGAGGCCGCCATTTCACGAATCAGCTCTGCCACTATCGACGAAGAAAATGTCGGCGTAAATTAATAATGCTTATCCTGCATTATCGTATAGCTTTTAAACGGTGTTAAATATTAGTCCATGCTTGGAATGATACCTGTTATGAAATTATCTCTCGGAAAGTCTGTAACTCGCTGTGTTGTACTGTGCACAGTATATTTTCGCTTCCAAAAGATATGCGCAACCCCCACATCCGTACACGCGTGGATGTGTGTTTGGCTTTTATGTGTGCTTTTATGTGTTTGTGTGTTTTCATTTTTCAGATATCCACTGCCCAAGAACAATGGTTTTATGTAATGACTTTTATTAAACCCATCTTATGATATTTTTAATACGAAAACAGTTTTTAAGAAACAGGCAATCAAATATAAAATCATGTTATATCAACGCTAATATCTCCACTTTTATGTTTTATACAATTACGTAAGCTCGTTAAACTTTCCGAAGTCTGTTATTGGGTCTTCTGGCCTGTTGACTTTGTAATGAAATAAATAAATATAATTCTAACATGCTCCGCCTTATAACCGTGCGCTGATTGGTCCAGACCTCGAAACATACGGAGATTATCACACGATAATCTTCATTTGTTTGTTGTGATCTGTTTCATTCACGTGCCGAACTGGTGACGTCTCATTCTTGTGACGCAGTGCTACAAAGCTGAGCAACGATTGGTTCATTCACTGCGCAGTGGGCGGAGTTCACACAGCTGCAGCTCGTGAACGGACAGCACGCGCGAGCATGGCCTGCAAATCAGTCACGAAAATCTTGCATCAAAACGGGATAAATTTGCAGAAAATTTGCCATTCCGCTTATGAAATGAGGAAATAGTTATCATTGTGTATGTTAGAATGGAGTTAATGACCTTCTTAGTGAATATTATGGTGTAATAATTTTTCGATGTTTAGTTTTAGACCTCATCAAAAAACCTCGCGGCTTCGCCGCTCGGTTTTTTGATTAACGGTCTAAAACTAAACATCGAAAAATTATTACACCATAATATTCATTAAGGCGGTCATTAACTCCTAAATAAATCCTTACAGTAGTAGTATATAAAAGACCGGAGCCCGTAACTTACCCCCGGATGTAGAGGTCATTTGTGGAGGAAACGTGGAGGAGAGGTCAAGTGCACTATAGTTCCGGCAGAATCACCAAAAAGCTACCTCCAACACAGAAGAGTTCCAATTGTTGCAGGGAATGTATTCCTCCGCGGTGATGCGGTCCTGGCGGTGATGCGGTCGCGGAAAAAAGCTTCCGCGGAGAAAAAGTAGTCCCTAGATAAAATGGTCCGATGGGGTCGAGTGAGGTATCAAAGTGAAGCATTCGTGAAGGGGCATCTGATGGGCTGGGTGTGGGGTTGAAATGTCGGCATTCTGCGCATGCGCGGTGGCCCAAGGGTATGAAAATGGCCGTTTTGGAGCTAGGGGAGTCCCTAATGGGCCGATTGGGTCGAGTGAGGTATTAAAGTGAAGCATTCGCGAAGGGGCATCTGATGGGCTGGGTGTGGGGTTGAAATATCGACATTCTGCGCATGCGCGGTGGCCAAAGGGTATGGAAATAGACGTTTTGGAGCTAGGGGACTTTATCGAAAAATCCGGGAAAATGCCTATATGGGGTATGGGGGGTATATAGGTCGCCGGGCTTAACGGGGCTTGCCTATCAAATCAATAGAGTTATCTCCCGCTACTTCCAGGGTGGGTGTATGTAAAATTTTTCCTGAAAAAATACGGAACACGGACTTTATCCTAAATTACGCGAAAATGCCTATATGGGGTATGGGGGAAAAGGACCATCCTGGGAAACCTACTTCTCGACATTTGCGGTATAGGTTGTGGGGTCTCGTTTTCTTAGTCTCGTCAAGATAAACATGATAGGAAGTGTCCCGACACGAAACGGTGAAATTTTTGAAAAAGTACCATATAGACTGGGGTATAGGACCAATGTTTGTCCCACTGGGAAACCTACTTCTATACATTTGCGGTAGGGTTGTTTGGATTTGTTTTCTTAGTCTCGTCATTTAGAACATGATAGGAAGTGTCCCGGAGCGAAACGGTGAAAGTTTTGAAAAAAGTCACCGAGACCCATATAGACCCATATAGTCCCATACTGGGGTATAGGACCGATGTTTGTCCCACTGGGAAACCTACTTCTACACATTTGCGGTAGGGTTGTTTGGATTTGTTTTCTTAGTCTTGTCATTTAGAACACGATAGGAAGTGTCCCGGAGCGAAACGGTGAAATTTTTGGAAAAAGTCACCGAGGCCTGGGTAGGCCCATAGGCCAAAACTGCATGGCTATGGGAGTATAGGCCCACACGGGGTGGACGTGTTGGGGTCTAGGTGAGCCCCTAATGGTCCTATGGTGTCGTATGAGGTTTTATTTTGAAGCTCTCGTGGAGGAGCATCCGACTGGACTAATGGTTCGTCCGTGTTCAATAGTCTGCGCATGCGCAGTCTGGCCCGTAGTATAGAAAGCAGGCATTTTGGGGGTATGTGGGTGTGTGTTTGGGGTAGAGATGCACCGCTATGGGTCCGAATGGGTCGTGGAAGGTGTCAAAGTGAAGCTTGTGTGGGGTAGAGTCAGAATGGTGTGTTTTTAAGTGCAAGTCGCGTCAATCTGCGCATGCGCAGTTGGTTGTAGTAAGTAAAGTGGCCATTTTGGGGCAGTGAAGGAAGGTATTTGGGATCGAGATGGACCATCCTTGGTCCGAATGCGTCTTGGGAGGTGTCATTTTGTAGTTCTCGGGGTGTACATTCCGATTTGAGGGATGTTCCCGTCATCTGTGACGTCATCGGTAACGTCATCACTACGAGTAGTAGCGAAAGTGGACATTTTTTAGCTGTGAAGGAAGGTATTTGGGGTAGAGATGCTCCATTCTCAGCCCGAATGCGTCGTGGGAGGTGTCATCTTGTAGTTCTCGGGGTGTAGACCCCGATTTGAGGGATGTTCGGGTCATCTGTGACGCCATCGGTAACGTCATCAGTACGAATAGTAGCGAAAGTGGGCATTTTTTAGCAGCGAAGGAAGGTATTTTGGGTAGAGATGGACCATCCGCGGTGCGAATGCGTCGTGGGAGGTGTCATCTTGTAGTTCTCGGGGTGCAGACCCCGATTTGAGGGCTGTCCACAGCATCTGTGACGTCATTGGTGACGTCATCAGTAGGAGTAGTAGCGAAAGTGAGCCTTTTGGGGCAGTGAAGGATGTTATTTGGTGTAGAGATGGACCATCCGCGGTGCGAATGCGCCGTGGGAGGTGTCATCTTGTAGTTCTCGGGGTGCAGACCCCGATTTGAGGGCTGTCCACAGCATCTGTGACGTCATTGGTGACGTCATCAGTAGGAGTAGTAGCGAAAGTGAGCCTTTGGGGCAGTGAAGGATGTTATTTGGTGTAGAGATGGACCATCCGCGGTGCGAATGCATCGTGGGAGGTGTGATGTTGTAGCTCTCGGCGTGTAGACCCAATTTGAGGGATATCCACAGCATCTGTGACGTCATTGGTGACGTCATCAGTACGAGTAGTAGCGAAAGTGGGCATTTTTAGCAGTGAAGGATGTTATTTGGTGTAGAGATGGACCATCCGCGGTGCGAATGCGTCGTGGGAAGTGTCATCTTGTACCAACGCCCACCAACGCCATTCTTAATGCTTCAACGCCCTGGTGAAATAGCTCAGAAGCTCTGATATTCCATGGAATTGTCACTAATTCTTCGAAATGCAGTGACGCCCGTCAACGTCCGTCGTTACACCTTAACACTCTAACATAACGCCATGATATAGACCGGAGACAGTACAACAACAACAACAAGGATGAGACATGAGAGAACAACAACAACAAGAAGTTTTTTCATATAGTTTATTCTCCCCAATGTTACATCATACCCACGCTGGGGGAGCCGCGTTGGGTATATTTACAATTCAAGAAGACTCTTGTCCAATCAGAGGCCACCATTTGCATCTGTCATATTCGTTCCTGTCCGTTAGATGTATTCTTGTCCAATCAGAAGTCTCCATTTCAGAAAGTTCCATCTTCGGGCATGTTCGCTTTGAACCGTTTTTTCTAATCATCGTCGGGCAGCCCAGGATACCGTTGAGGCAACATATCCTCAGATAGTTGTTTGCGCAGTCTGAGTATCTATCAGTGCATGGGTGAATACTTTCATCCGATGGGGGTGGTGGATCAGCTTGGTAAGTAAAAACGTAACATTGGTCACCTTCTTCACTGTCCACTTGGTGTTGGGTCGTTGTTGTTGGGCCCATCCCAAGACATCCAATTGTTCCAGTTTCTCCAGCATCATCTCTAGTGACCTCCGGTTAATGATGGTAAACGGTTGGTCGTACACTGGGTTGATGGCACTGGAATAGAAATAGCGCAATTCACCCGTCATCTTATGGCATAAGATGTACCCAAATGCTACATTTAATGTGAAGGCCGTAGGTTGGTCATTGAAGATGGTTTCCACGTAGCTGCGTAGACGGGTGAGGTTGGTCAGTGGGAAATTGTAGATATCTTGAATAGGGCGATGAAGGTGGAAACAGTGCCGTCTCATGGACCAATGGCGCCGAGAGATGTCACCCTCTGGATGATCTTCGGGTAAGAGATCGCTAGGAACATTTATGGGCTCGTCCAGAAAATGTTCGATGTATGACGTATGACTCGAAACCGTAACGGTGGGGTCCGGCTGGAAATCCAGGCTCTTCCCAACTGTGGGTATAGGCAGGCTCTCCGTCATCGCATCACCAGTGGCGTTCGTCTTCCCGGGCTTATCTTCACTGGGGCTGACCTTCCGCGGCTCCTCTTCAGTAGGAAGTTGTCGCCAAAACCGTAGAGACGGACCATGAATCAAACGCTCATGCCGTTTTAACTGACTGGGTCGTTTCAAGAGTTGACCACAATCCTTACATTGTTCCTTCGCGCCCCCGTGGAATGAGCGTTCGTGGCGCAGTAAATGATCCTCCCGATTAAATGACCGTGCGCAGGTTATACAAGTATACCGTGCATCGTTGTGGGTGGAGGCCTCGTGGCGTCGTAAATTATCTAGACGAGTAAACTGTTTCTGGCAAGTTGTGCAAGTGAACATCTTGGTGGTTGACAGAGTGTCTGATGAAACGGCAAGGCCGCTTCCCTTTTATAGCACGCTAGCTGTTGATCTATTTTTAGCACATATAGGGCGATGACGGTGGAAGCAGTGTCGGATCATGGACCAATGGCGTCGATACATCTCACTCACTGGATGATCTTCGGGTAAGAGATCGCTGGGAACATCCACCGCATCTTCCAGAAAATGTTCGTTGTTGTCAGGCGTATGACTGGAAACAGTAATGCTAGGGACCGGCTGGATATCTAGGCTCTTCTGAGCTGTGGGTATAGGCGGGCTCTCCGTGATCGCATCACCAGTGGCATTCTCCTCCCCGGGTTCATCTTCAGTGGATCTGTCCCTCCTGGGTGCCTCTTTAGTGGAAAGTTGTCCCTCATACCGTGGTGACGGACCATGAATCAAACGCTCATGCCGTTTTAACTGACTGGGTCGTTTGAAGAGTTGACCACATTCTTCGCATGGACGCTTGGGTGGCCCATGAATTGAACGTTCATGGCGCTGTAAATAATCTGGGCGCTGAAACGACAGTGTAGGTCTACATATCGTACAGCTATACCGGGCGGTTCCATCGTGCTTGGTAGCCTCACGGCGGCGCAAGTCGTGCCGGCGAGTGAATGATTTCGAGCACGTAGTACAAGTGAACATCTTGGTGGTTGACAGAGTGTCTGATGAAACGGCCAGGCCGTTTCCTTTCTATAGCAAGCTAGCTGTTGGTCTATTTTTAGAATGGCGGCTCCAAAATGGGGCATGCCGCCATTTTGCTCCAAAATGGCGTCTCCAAAATGGCGGCATGCCATTGTGTGGAAAAACCCCAGACAAACAAGTCTGGACATGTACAAAGGTCACGCCTCATTCACCCCAACCGGAAGTGACGTCATATGCAAATTTCTGAGGTCAAAGGTCAATGTGCGTCGATTTAACGGACGAGGTTGGTTGGTTGTAGTAAGTAAAGTGGCCATTTCGGGGCAGTGCAGGAAGGTATTTGGTGTCGAGATGGACCATCCTTGGTCCAAATGCGTCCTGGGAGGTACCCCGGCGCGCAAACCTTTACACCGCGCGCGCCGGGGTCAAAGGTCAGTTCCGGTCACGTGAACGGAAGCGGAAGTGACCTCACAGAGGTCGTATGCAAATGTCACTTCCGAGCTCTGAGCTCCACAGGCTTTGAGCTCCAAGAGCTCCGATCCTCCCGAGAGCTACAAATTGACACCTCCCAGGACGCATTCGGACCAAGGATGGTCCATCTCCACACCAAATACCTTCCTGCACTGCCCCAAAATGGCCACTTTACTTACTACAACCAACCAACCTCGTCCGTTAAATCGACGCACATTGACCTTTGACCTCAGAAATTTGCATATGAATTCACTTCCGGTTGGGGTGAATGAGGCGTGACCTTTGTACATGTCCAGACTTGTTTGTCTGGGGTTTTTTGCCGTACATTTTGGAGCAAAATGGCGGCATGCCCCATTTTGGAGCCGCCATTTTGGAGCCGCCATTCTAAAAATTATGGTGTTCCATTTCGGCCATTTTTGCGTCGCGCGTCGCAGGCGACGAGAAGAGCGACGTCGCCCACGACGTCGTCCGCGACGTCGCCCTTCCCGTCGCCCTTCCCGTCGCGTTCTTATAATGTTAAGAGATAGAACGCGACGCGAGGTCGCCCTTTTTAAACGCGACGTCGCCCACGACGTCGCGGGCGACGTCGCCCTTCCCGTCGCGCGTCGCGCGTCGCTTTAATCAACACGACGCGATGGGCGACGTCGCCCACGACGTCGTCCACGACGTCGCTCGCGACGTCGCCCATCCCGTCGCCCTTCCCGTCGCGTTCTTATAATGTTAAGAGATAGAACGCGACGCGACGTCGCCCTTTTTAAACGCGACGTCGCCCATGACGTCGCGGGCGACGTCGCCCTTCCCGTCGCGCGTCGCGCGTCGCCTTCCGGTATTATAGGACAAAATCGATCTGCGCATGCTTAGGGAGCAGCTATTGCGATGTGGATCGTATGGTGAGGCCGTCGTTTCATGAATGAGCTCTGCCACTATCGATGAAGAAAATGTCGGCGTAAATGAATAATGCTTATCCTGCATTATCGTATAGCTTTTAAACGGTGTTAAATATTAGTCCATGCTTGGAATGATACCTGTTATGAAATTATCTCTCGGAAAGTCTGTAACTCGCTGTGTTGTACTATACACATTATATTTTGGTTTCCAATAGATATGCGCAACCCCCACATCCGTACACGAGTGAATGTGTGTGTGGCTTTTATGTGTGCTTTTATGTGTTTGTGTGTTTTCGTTTTTCAGATATGCTTACAGTATACCTCCTTATGTTACTACATTGACCAGGGCGTTGAAAATATCCTTTTATTTATTGCTGTCCAACACTGTATACCGGTACTCAACCTGTCACGTCCCGACAGATTGTAGTAGATCTTTTAGCTTTCAATTTTGCAGAGAGAGATAGTCCTATAGCTCTCAAAAAGAAGAAAAAAAGAAAGAAATTATGATGGGATTGAAGTTATTTTACTATGAGAATTATGTTCTCTCTATTCTTTCTAACAATTGATTGAAGAATATTAGTTTTTCTGCACTCTTCGAATTATCCGGCATTTCCACGATCGTACTAGACGTTTGACGACAATTGAACTTCAAATATAAGACGAGTTCTTGGAGTTCGGGTAAGTTGCTCTTAACTCATGACCGTAGACAAGGGGGGCATGGTCCCCTCCCCCCAAATATTTGCAAGACAAACAAAAAATAGACGTTTGTGAAATACATATTCCGTATGCGTGTTTGTCAGAGGGAAAAGTGGTCGAGCAGACGAAACGAGGCATGTTTAAGCATACAGTTAATAGGGGAGTTCCGAATCTGCCTTTTACATCTAGACTGCTGGCGCTCGTGTTGTTAAGAGTTGAGAGTGATAGAAAATCTGTCGTCGATAATTGCACGTATATAATTCTCTAATGGAACTTGTAAATCAATGAGAAAATCAAGTCCGTCTCAGTGCACCAGCGCGGGCAGTTGCGAATCACTTTGGTAAGAAGTGGATCACGCCATCTAGCGGTCGTGAGTGATCATTTATCACCAATATCCCAATAGGCGAAAAATGTGGTATCACATGCCTGGACTTGTTCGTATCACATGCCTGGACTTTGTTGGATTGCCATTACTGAGGCAGAAATTGTTCATAGACAACGACGGCCTGATCTGTCTGACCATGCCTTATACGGAAATTATCCTCACTAATTAAATTCATTCTCTCAGGATTTGGATAGTTCGTTATTTGTTCACGGACGACACCATTCATTTAAGATTGAACCTGACGGACCTGGTTCAATTCAAACCTGTCGAAAATGTTTCCCCATCTGACCTGATATACTGCATGGAATTCAGATTCAAATTTAAGAAAGTTACACACACGTTCCATCGTGTTGCTGACAGCTGAACGAATTCTACTCGCATATTCAAGATTACAATATATAAACTCTCTAAATGGACATCGGACATCTATTTAGCATCTATATTTGGACAAAAGAAAATAGAGGAAAGGACACACAGATATATTTCCCCAATTTTAATTATGAAATCTTTAATTTTGAAATCTTTGGTATGTGTGTGGTGGGGTGGGGGAAGGGGGGGGGGAGGGATGAAGACTATCCCGTTCTGTGACTAAAGCAATAACTTTGCCCAAGAGACATTTGTCCGTGTGCAGTCTTCAATGTCACAATTCGTAATCCGGAATTGACATCTCTAATGCCGCATTATGTTACAATGCTGGCGAGAGTTATCGCAAATCATTAGATATTGTGTTTGACCATTAATATGATTCAGTCACTGAAACGAATACTGAAATTACCACTTATAGCCATTTAATTTCTCGTAGATTCAACACTTTAGAAATCACACGCGTTTTTGTCCCAGCGTGAATTTGCCATTGGGTGGTACCGGAAGCATTACCATGCCGAATTGACCGAGAAACAAACAACGCAGTTCGGTTGTTCGACATTTATTTGGGTCCACAGAAACAGACGTTCCAATAAAAATAGAAAAAATTTACACAGATGCTTTATTGCAAGAAATATAAGGCGTTCATTAGGAAAGTTATCCGCCGGTCACCGTGATTCGGAACCCACAAAACTACTGTATAAATTCCCTCAAAAATGTACAAAACACGTATTCCCTCCAAAACCACAACCTGGATGAGTCGCTGAGCTAATTAGTTTGCACAACGTTTTTTGTGTTGACCAAGTTTGAGGTTCAATAACCCTGGAAAGATAATACCCACACATAAAAGCAAGAAAAGACAAAAAAAACTGGTTACAACGTGTGCGTTTTAATGTTGAGTTTTATTCACTGGGAAAGGCCAAGAACGCATCTCCAGTCATCTGGGATCCTGGAGCTTCCGAGGCCTAGGCGGCCCCTGGACCCTCGCCTTATTGTGCTGTCATAGTATAGCCCCCCCACGCCCCAAATCTGAAAACTTGTCTACGCCCTTGTAACTGCAGGGGTTCTTTCCTCAATTTCAAGAAAAAATCAAATCTCGTTGATATGCACTCTTAAAATAATTCATGGATTTTGATCCAGGTTTTATTCGGGCCATTTGACTACAATTGTGTTTGAAGGATGAATTTTTTTAAATTTTTCTTGAAAATGAGGAAAGAATCTTTCCAGTTAAGAGCAACTTACTCGAACTCCAAGAACTCGTCCTGAATTTTAAGTTCAATCGTCTAGAACGATCGTGGACATGCCGGACGATTTATAGAGTGCAGAAGTACTAATATTCTTCAGTCAGTTCTTAGAAAGAATAGAAAGAACAAAATAACTTCAATTCCATCATAATTTTTTTTCTTTCTTTTTGAAAGTTAATGGGACCATCTCTCTCCGCTAAATTGAAAGCTTATAGATCTACACTACAATCTGTCGGGACGTGACAGGTTAAGTAACGGTATACAGTGTTGGACAGCAGTAAATAAAAGGATATTTTCAACGGCCTGTGGATGTGGAGGTATAGGCCTACTGTAAGAACAACTGAAAAACACAAACACATAAAAGCACACAGAAAATCCACACACACATACACGCGAAATCCAATGGGAATAAAGAAATTCAAGACGATGTACGGATGTGGGGGTTGCGTATATTTTTTGGAAGCGAAGATATAATTTGTACAGTACAACACAGCGAGTTGCAGACTTTCCGAGAGATAACTTCATAACAGGCATCATTCCAAGCATGGACTAATATTTAACACCATTTAAAAGCTATACGATAATGCAGGATAATCATTATTCATTTACGCTGACATTTTCTTCATCGATAGAGGCAGAGATCATTCATGAAATGACGGCCTCGCCATACGATCCACATCGCAATAGCTGCTCCCTAAGCATGCGCAGATCGATTTTGTCCTATAATACCGGAAGGCGACGCGGGACGCGCGACGGGAAGGGCGACGTCGCCCGCGACGTCGTGGACAACGTCGCGTTTAAAAAGGGCGACGTCGCGTCGCGTTCTATCTCTTAACATTATAAGAACGCGGCGGGAAGGGCGACGGGATGGACGACGTCGTGAGCGACGTCGCCCATCGCGTCGTGTTGATTAAAGCGACGCGCGACGGGAAGTGCGACGTCGCGTTTAAAAAGGGCGACGTCGCGTCGCGTTCTATCTCTTAACATTATAAGAACGCGACGGGAAGGGCGACGTTGCGGGCGACGTCGCCCTTCCCGTCGCCTGCGACGCGCGACGCAAAAATGGCCGAAATGGAACACCATAAAAAATAGACCAACAGCTAGCTTGCTATAGAAAGGAAACGGTCTGGCCGTTTCATCAGACACTCTGTCAACCACCAAGATGTTCACTTGTACTACGTGCTCGAAATCATTCACTCGCCGGCACGACTTGCGCCGCCATGAGGCTACCAAGCACGATGGAACCGCCCGGTATAGCTGTACGATATGTAGACCTACACCGTCGTTTCAGCGCCCAGATCATTTACAGCGCCATGAACGTTCAATTCATGGGCCACCCAAGCGTCCATGGGAAGAATGTGGTCAACTCTTCAAACGACCCAGTCAGTTAAAACGGCATGAGCGTTTGATTCATGGTCCGTCACCACGGTATGAGGGACAACTTTCCACTAAAGAGGCACCCAGGAGGGACAGATCCACTGAAGATGAACCCGGGGAGGAGAATGCCACTGGTGATGCGATCACGGAGAGCCCGCCTATACCCACAGCTCAGAAGAGCCTAGATATCCAGCCGGTCCCTAGCATTATTGTTTCCAGTCATACGCCTGACAACAACGAACATTTTCTGGAAGATGTGGTGGATGTTCCCAGCGATCTCTTACCCGAAGATCATCCAGTGAATGAGATGTATCGACGCCATTGGTCCATGATCCGACACTGCTTCCACCGTCATCGCCCTATATGTGCTAAAAATAGATCAACAGCTAGCGTGCTATAAAAGGGAAGCGGCCTTGCCGTTTCATCAGACACTCTGCCAACCACCAAGATGTTCACTTGCACAACTTGCCAGAAGCAGTTTACTCGTCTAGATAATTTACGACGCCACGAGGCCTCCACCCACAACGATGCACGGTATACTTGTATAACCTGCGCACGGTCATTTAATCGGGAGGATCATTTACTGCGCCACGAACGCTCATTCCACGAGGGCGCGACGGAACAATGTAAGGATTGTGGTCAACTCTTGAAACGACCCAGTCAGTTAAAACGGCATGAGCGTTTGATTCATGGTCCGTCTCTACGGTTTTGGCGACAACTTCCTACTGAAGAGGAGCCGCGGAAGGTCAGACCCAGTGAAGATAAGCCCGGGAAGACGAACGCCACTGGTGATGCGATGACGGAGAGCCTGCCTATACCCACAGTTGGGAAGAGCCTGGATTTCCAGCCGGACCCCACCGTTACGGTTTCGAGTCATACGTCATACATCGAACATTTTCTGGACGAGCCCATAAATGTTCCTAGCGATCTCTTACCCGAAGATCATCCAGAGGGTGACATCTCTCGGCGCCATTGGTCCATGAGACGGCACTGTTTCCACCTTCATCGCCCTATTCAAGATATCTACAATTTCCCACTGACCAACCTCACCCGTCTACGCAGCTACGTGGAAACCATCTTCAATGACCAACCTACGGCCTTCACATTAAATGTAGCATTTGGGTACATCTTATGCCATAAGATGACGGGTGAATTGCGCTATTTCTATTCCAGTGCCATCAACCCAGTGTACGACCAACCGTTTACCATCATTAACCGGAGGTCACTAGAGATGATGCTGGAGAAACTGGAACAATTGGATGTCTTGGGATGGGCCCAACAACAACGACCCAACACCAAGTGGACAGTGAAGAAGGTGACCAATGTTACGTTTTTCCTTACCAAGCTGATCCACCACCCCCATCGGATGAAAGTATTCACCCATGCACTGATAGATACTCAGAATGCGCAAACAACTATCTGAGGATATGTTGCCTCAACGGTATCCTGGGCTGCCCGACGATGATTAGAATAAACGGTTCAAAGCGAACATGCCCGAAGATGGAACTTTCTGAAATAGAGACTTCTGATTGGACAAGAATACATCTAACGGACAGGAACGAATATGACAGATGCAAATGGTGGCCTCTGATTGGACAAGAGTCTTCTTGAATTGTCAATATACCCAACGCGGCTCCCCCAGCGTGGGTATGATGTAACATTGGGAGAATAAACTATATGAAAAAACTTCTTGTTGTTGTTGTTCTCTCATGTCTCATCCTTGTTGTTCTTGTTGTACTGTCTCCGGTCTATATCATGGCGTTATGTTAGAGTGTTAAGGTGTAACGACGGGCGTTGACGGGCGTCACTGCATTTCGAAGAATTAGTGACAATTCCATGGAATATCAGAGCTTCTGAGCTATTTCACCAGGGCGTTGAAGCATTAAAAATGGCGTTGGTGGGCGTTGGTACAAGATGACACTTCCCACGACGCATTCGCACCGCGGATGGTCCATCTCTACACCAAATAACATCCTTCACTGCTAAAAATGCCGACTTTCGCTACTACTCGTACTGATGACGTCACCAATGACGTCACAGATGCTGTGGATATCCCTCAAATTGGGTCTACACCCCGAGAGCTACAACATGACACCTCCCACGACGCATTCGCACCGCGGATGGTCCATCTCTACACCAAATAACATCCTTCACTGCCCCAAAAGGCTCACTTTCGCTACTACTCCTACTGATGACGTCACCAATGACGTCACAGATGCTGTGGACAGCCCTCAAATCGGGGTCTGCACCCCGAGAACTACAAGATGACACCTCCCACGACGCATTCGCACCGTGGATGGTCCATCTCTACACCAAATAACATCCTTCACTGCCCCAAAAGGCTCACTTTCGCTACTACTCCTACTGATGACGTCACCAATGACGTCACAGATGCTGTGGACAGCCCTCAAATCGGGGGCTGCACCCCGAGAACTACAAGATGACACCTCCCACGACGCATTCGCACCGCGGATGGTCCATCTCTACCCAAAATACCTTCCTTCGCTGCTAAAAAATGCCCACTTTCGCTACTACTCGTACTGATGACGTTACCGATGGCGTCACAGATGACCCGAACATCCCTCAAATCGGGGTCTACACCCCGAGAACTACAAGATGACACCTCCCACGACGCATTCGGGCTGAGAATGGAGCATCTCTACCCCAAATACCTTCCTTCACTGCTAAAAAATGTCCACTTTCGCTACTACTCGTAGTGATGACGTTACCGATGACGTCACAGATGACGGGAACATCCCTCAAATCGGAATGTACACCCCGAGAACTACAAAATGACACCTCCCAGGACGCATTCGGACCAAGGATGGTCCATCTCGACCCCAAATACCTTCCTTCACTGCCCCAAAATGGCCACTTTACTTATTACAACCAACTGCGCATGCGCAGATTGACGCGACTTGCACTTAAAAACACACCATTCTGACTCTACCCCACACAAGCTTCACTTTGACACCTTCCACGACCCATTCGGACCCATAGCGGTGCATCTCTACCCCAAACACACACCCACATACCCCCCAAAATGCCGGCTTTTTATACTACGGGCCAGACTGCGCATGCGCAGACTATTGAACACGGACGAACCATTAGTCCAGTCGGATGCTCCTCCACGAGAGCTTCAAAATAAGACCTCATACGACACCATAGGACCATTAGGGGCTCACCTAGACCCCAACACGTCCATCCCGTATGGGCCTATACTCCCATAGCCATGCAGTATAGGCCTATGGGCCTACCCAGGCCTCAGTGACTTTTTCCAAAAATTTCACCGTTTCGCTCTGGGACACTTCCTATCATGTTCTAAATGACGAGACTAAGAAAACAAATCCAAACAACCCTACCGCAAATGTGTAGAAGTAGGTTTTGCAGTGGGACAAACATCGGTCCTATACCCCAGTATGGGACTATATGGGTCTATATGGGTCTCGGTGACTTTTTTCAAAAATCTCACCGTTTCGCTCCGGGACACTTCCTATCATGTTCTAAATGACGAGACTAAGAAAACAAATCCAAACAACCCTACCGCAAATGTATAGAAGTAGGTTTCCCAGTGGGACAAACATTGGTCCTTTTCAAAAATTTCACCGTTTCGTGTCGGGACACTTCCTATCATGTTTACCTTGACGAGACTAAGAAAACGAGACCCCACAACCTATACCGCAAATGTCGAGAAGTAGGTTTCCCAGGATGGTCCTATTCCCCCATGCCCCATATAGGCATTTTCGCGTAATTTAGGATAAAGTCCGTGTTCCGTATTCTTTCAGGAAAAATTTTACATACACCCACCCTGGAACTAGGGGGAGATAACTCTATTGATAGGCAAGCCCCGTTAAGCCCGGCGACCTATATACCCCCATACTCCATATAGACATTTTCCCGGATTTTTCGATAAAGTCCGTGTTCCGTTTTTTTTTTTCAGGAAAAATTGTACATGCACCCACCCCAATGACTGGATGCCCCTTCACATAGGCTTCACATGGATACCTCATACAACTCCATCGGCCCATTAGGGGCTCCCCCAGATCCCAAAACGTCTATTTCCATACCCTTTGGCCACTGCGCATGCGCAGAATGCAGATATTTCAACCCCACACCCAGCCCATCAGATGCTCCTTCACGAATGCTTCACTTTGATACCTCATATGACCCCATTGGTCCATTAGGGACTCCCCTAGCTCCAAAACGTCTATTTTCATACCCTTTGGCCACCGCGCATGCGCAGAATGCCGATATTTCAATCCCACACCCAGCCCATCAGATGCCCCTTCACGAATGCTTCACTTTGATACCTCATATGACCCATTGGTTCATTAGGGGCTCACCTAAACCCTAAAACGTCTATTTCCACACCCTTTTCCCAGAATTCCCTGTCTGCGCATGCTCAGAATGTGGATAACGGCCGAGCCCCTAGTCCAGTCAGATGCCCCTTCACGAATGCTTCACATTGATACCTCATACGACCCCATCAGACCATTAGTGGCTCCCCTAGCTCCAAAACGTCTATTTCCATACCCTTTGGCCACCGCGCATGCGCAGAATGCCGATATTTCAACCCCACACCCAGCCCATCAGATGCCCCTTCACGAATGCTTCACATTGATACCTCATATGACCCCATTGGACCATTAGGGGCTCCCCTACATCCCAAAACGTCTATTTCCATTTTCTTTGGCCACCGCGCATGCGCAGAATGCCGATATTTCAACCCCACACCCAGCCCATCAGATGCCCCTTCACGAATGCTTCACTTTGATACCTCACTGGACCCCATCGGACCATTTTATCTAGGGACTGCGGCGACCGCATCACCGCCAGGACTGCATCACCGCGGAGGAATACATTCCCTGCAACAATTGGAATTCTCCTGTGTTGGAGGTAGCTTTTTGGTGATTCTGCCGGAGCTATAGTGCACTTGACCTCTCCTCCACGTTTCCTCCACAAATGACCTCTACATCCGGGGGTAAGTTACGGGCTCCGGTCTATTATATACTACTTACAGTATACCTCCTTATGTTACTACAATGACCAGGGCTTTGAAAATATCCTTCTATTTACTGCTGTCCAACACTGTATACGGGTACTCAACCTGTCACGTCCCGACAGATTGTAGTAGATCTTTTAGCTTTCAATTTAGCAGAGAGAGATAGTCCTAGAGCTCTCAAAAAAAAAAAAAAAAAAAATTATGATGGAATTGAAGTTATTTTACTGTGAGAATTATGTTCTCTCTATTCTTTCTAAAAATTGATTGAAGAATATTAGTTTTTCTACGCTCTTCGAATTATCCGGCATTTCCACGATCGTACTAGACGTTTGACGACAATTGAACTTCAAATTTAAGACGACTTCTTGGAGTTCGGGTAATTTGCACTTAACTGCATGGCCGCAGACAAGGGGGGCATGGACCCCCCCCCCCCCCCCCGATATTTGCAAGACAAACAAAAAATAGACGTGATTGTGAAATACATATTCCCCACTGCGTGTTTGTCAGAGGGGAAAGTGGTCAAGGAGAGGAAACGAGGCATGTTTAAGCATGCAGTTAATAGGGGAGTTCCGAATCGCCTTTTACATCTAGACTGCTGGCGCTCGTGTTGTTAAGAGTTGAGAGTGATTCTTGGCCTTATTTTCTACGAAAATCTGTCGTCGATAATTGCATGTATAAATTCTCTAATCGAACTTGTAAATCAATGAGAAAATCATGTCCGTGTCAGTGCACCAGCGCGGGCAGTTGCGAATCACTTTGGTAAGAAGCGGATCACGCCATCTAGCGGTCGTCACAGCCGCTGAGAATATATATATATATATATATATATATTTTTTGTAAAGCCTGAGTGGTCATCTACATGTATCACCAATATCCCAATAGGCGAAAAATGATGTATCACATGCCTGGACTTTGTTGGATTGCCATTACTGAGGCAGAAATTTTTCATAGACAACGACGGCCTGATCTGTCTGACCATGCCATATACGGAAATTATCCTCACTAATTGAATTAATTCTCTCAGGATTTCGATAGTTTGTTATTTGTTCACGGATGACACCATTCATTTAAGATTGAACCTGACAGACCTGGTTCAATAGAAACCTGTCGAAAATGTTTCCCCATCTGACCTGATATACTGCATGGAATTCAGATTCAAATTTAAGAAAGTTACACACATGTTCCATCGTGTTTCTGACAGCTGAACGAATTCTACTCGCATATTCAAGATTACAATATATAAACTCTCTAAATGGACATCGGACATCTATTTAGCATCTATATCTGGACAACAGAAAATAGAGAAAAGGACACACAGATATATTTTCCCAATTTTAATAATGAAATCTTTAATTTTGAAATCTTTGGTATGTGTGTGGTGGGGTGGGAGAAGTGGGGGGGGGGAGGGGGTGAAGACTATCCCGTTCTGTGACTTAAAATTATTATGCCGCATTATGTTACAATTCTGGCGAGATAAGGGTTATCGCAAATCATTAGATATTGTGTTTGACCATTCATATGATTCAGTCACTGAAACGAATACTGAAATTACCACTTAAAGCCATTTTATTTCTCGTGGATTTAACACTTAAGAAATCACACGCGTTTTGTCCCAGCGTGAATTTGCCATTGCGTGGTACCGGAAGCATTACCATGCCGAATTGACCGAGAAACAAACAACGCAGGTCGGTTGTTCGACATTTATTTGGGTCCACAGAAACAGACGTTCCAATAAAAATAGAAAAGATTTAGACAGATGCTTTATTGCAAGAAATATAAGGCGTTCATTAGGGAAGTGATCCGCAAGTCACCGTGATTCGGAACCCACAAAACTACTGTATAAATTCCTCCCAAAATGTACAAAACACGTATTCCCTCCAAAACCGCAACCTGGATGAGTCGCTGAGCTAATCAGTGTGCACAGCGTTTTTTGTGTTGACCAAGTTTGAGGTTTAATAACCCTGGAAAGAAAATACTCACACATAAAAGCAAGAAAAGACCAAAAGAAACTGGTTACAACGTGTGCGTTTTAATGTTGAGTTTTATTCACTGGGAAAGGCCAAGAACGCATCTCCAGTCATCAGGGATTCTGGAGCTTCCGGGGCCGAGGTATACTGTAAGAACAACTGAAAAACACAAACACATAAAAGCACACAGAAAAGCCACAGACACATACACGCGTAAATTCAATGGGAATAAAGAAATTCAAGACGATGTACGGATGTGGGGGTTGCGTATATTTTTTGGAAGCGAAGATATAATTTGTACAGTACAACACAGCGAGTTGCAGACTTTCCGAGAGATAACTTCATAACAGGCATCATTCCAAGCATGGACTAATATTTAACACCATTTAAAAGCTATACGGTAATGCAGGATAATCATTATTCATTTACGCTGACATTTTCTTCATCGATAGTGGCAGAGATCATTCATGAAATGACGGCCTCGCCATACGATCCACATCGCAATAGCTGCTCCCTAAGCATGCGCAGATCGATTTTGTCCTAAAATACCGGAAGGCGACGCACGACGGAAAGGGCGACGTCGCGGGCGACGTCGTGGGCGACGTCGCGTTTAAAAAGGGCGACGTCGCGTCGCGTTCTATCAATTAACATTATAAGAACACGACGGGAAGGGCGACGAGAAGGGCGACGTCGCTCATCCCGTCGCGTTGATGAAAGCGGCGCGCGATGCGCGACGGGAAGGGCGACGTCGCGGGCGACGTCGCGGGCGACGTCGCGGGCGACGTCGCGGGCGACGTCGCGGGCGACGTCGTGGGCGACATCGCGTTTAAAAAGGGCGACGTCGCGTCGTGTTGTATCTCTTAACATTATAAGAACGCGACGGGAAGGGCGACGGGAAGGGCGACGTCGTGGGCGACGTCGCCCTTCCCGTCGCCTGCGACGCACGACGCAAAAATGGCCGAAATGGAACACCATAGCTTTCCAACATATGCAACACATGAGGGGGGAGTACTCTGTCGCTCTTGCTAACGTACAGTATACGTTGGCCGTATGCAAGCCGTATGCAAATAAGCTGAACCTTTCCATGGTTGCACAGCAGGACTACTACTCCACAGAGTGAAGAACAACACGGTTCAAGGTGGGTCGAAGTTAAAGCGACGACTTTGTGGTTTGGGGTTTCTATTTGAAAACGTCCCCCTGAGTTCACCCGAATGTTACTGAAAATCCCGTTCTAAAACACCACCGGTCAGCTTTTCACGTCCAAGTTCGACTGAAATGTGTTGTTGTTACACAGACGTCCGTCTCCAAACAGGGGAGAAAACTCAATTCGTAATCGGTTTTTAAAGCAAATTCGAATTGAATTTTCTCAAAATTCCTTCAAAAACAACAAAAATTGAATAAACACAGCTGAAAATTGAGTTTTTTTTATTCAATTTGGCCGTTCGGCCTCCTATAAACGACGTGTATGAATCCCTGGTGTGTGCTAAAGAATTGATGGGCATCCTAACAGCCGACATGTTGTTTGTCAGTAGACGAATTTCTTTCCGAACACGTGCTCGGTTTGCATTTTATGTAATCCTCGTGCGCACAAAGGGAAGTGGAACCCGACTACAGAAGCAAGGCCCGTTGAAATGCATTGCAATGGGGAACCCCATTATTTCAATTGTGTCCAAACAGGAAGTCAAAATTTCGTCGAGAACCATGACAATCCCTATTGGAAATCCTATGAGTCGTGGGTTCCCCATATGACAATTATTTGGCGGGAGATTTCACGTTGCTCTCCTAGACCTCCGTCAGTAGTATACATAACGCAAATTGATGAGTTAGCGCCTCACTGCGCATGCGCAGAACCTTGTGTGACGTCACAGCACAAAAAATGTGGCGGTTTTGTGGCGGTATTGGGGCGGTGTGCGCATGCGTGATGTGTGGGAGGTGGGTTGTACCCACCTCCCACATTTGTACCCACCTCCCACATTTGTGGGAGGTGGGTTGTACCCACCTCCCACATTTGTACCCACCTCCCACATTTGTACCCACCTCCCACATTTGTATTTGTGGGAGGTGGGTTGTACCCACCTCCCACATTTGTACCCACCTCCCACATTTGTACCCACCTCCCACATGATAATGAAGATTCTTGGAATTTATAGATTTTACTATACAAATGTGGGAGGTGGGTACAACCCACCTCCCACAAATACAAATGTGGGAGGTGGGTACAAATGTGGGAGGTGGGTACAAATGTGGGAGGTGGGTACAACCCACCTCCCACAAATGTGGGAGGTGGGTACAAATGTGGGAGGTGGGTACAACCCACCTCCCACACATCACGCATCCATTGTATACAGGTACATCTGACCATTGTATACAGGTGCCTTATACCATTGTATACAGGTACATCTGACCATTGTATACAGGTGCCTTATACCATTGTATACAGGTGCCTTATACCATTGTATACGGGTACATCTGACCATTGTATACAGGTGCCTTATACCATTGTATACAGGTGCCTTATACCATTGTATACAGGTACATCTGACCATTGTATACATGTGCCTTATACCATGGTATACAGGTGCCTTATACCATTGTATACAGGTGCCTTATACCATTGTATACAGGTGCCTTATACCATTGTATACAGGTGCCTTATACCATTGTATACATGTGCCTTATACCATGGTATACAGGTGCCTTATACCATTGTATACAGGTGCCTTATACCATTGTATTCAGCAGAAATTGTCTTTGTAACGTCTTATTGTGACATCATGGCATTATTGTTGTTTTGTGACACTGTGGAACTGTAAAAATTCCATGAATGGAAAAGAATGCCTATCAAACCTACGAGTATTGAACTGATCCAAATCAACAATGGCTGACGCCAATATTTAACGCAGAGAATGACACCCAAAACAGAAAATGTTTCAAACAGATAGTTCTACAGAATGTTGTTTGCTAATATTTTGAATGAATACTATAGTAATTGCATTTTACCAGTGACATAAGTTTCAGAACACAACAATATATATTTCTCAAAAAATCAAACAAAACGTTCTCAATAGATTAGTTGGGACACACAACTAATTTATGCCACGGTATCTATTTTTACAGCTGTCAACTGTTATGGTTTGGTCACTATGTTGCGATTCAACGCAAGTATAGTACTAGCTTACCTGATAAAAGAAGTTTAGTCCAGATGTATACCATATCTCCCATACTCCCGGATGTATAATGCATATCTGTGACTGTTTTTTTCCTAGGTGGGATATAACACACCATGCATTTGTATGCTAATCGAAATTCACATATCTCCTTCGGTATATAAACCGGCGCACACGAGAGATATCAGCTGAGCTAACGGCCTCAATTGTCTGTCAGCTCTGTTGTTGTTGTTTCAGCGCACACGGTGAGCAAAAGTTTCAAGAAATTGATTTCAGTTCCCGCATAACGTCTTCTTCAAGTCCATTTTGAAGAGTCGAGCGTATGAATCGAGTCAAAATAACATGCTGAGCTGTTTGGCTTGCATTCACCGTACACACTCCGCGCGAGACGAAATTAGTTTAATATTTTTCCCCCCGCCTCGCGGTTCAGCCAATGAACTATTAGAAAAGCATATGTGTGTGCATATTAATAAAACCACGGGCGCCTAAAAAATGAACACATTTCATTACACTGTAGCGAATTGTTGCCATTGCACGTGTGAGTCAGTACGTTTTCATATCCA